>LSSK01001575.1:0-29929 GCA_001969505.1 Zancudomyces culisetae
TGACAAGGTATGGTTAAACCTATTGTGCTTGAAAATACACTTGTGGAAATTGTAGCTCGGCCATACAGAATCATCTTTGTGTGTCTCATAGCAACCACTAAACTCTTCGGATGTTAACCCAAACCCCGCCTCAACACAAAAAAATGATAGCGTTGCTCCTAATACAATCTTTGATAATACTCTCATTTCCTTACTTTTCTTTTTCCCTAGACAGTGCAAATGTAAATGCATTAACTCTGATGAAAATCATTTTTTTTAGTGTTTTGATAACCTTTTTATATCCCGCTCATTTATCATACTTATTAAAAGTCATTAGCACAAAAACAAATAGAATAATTAAAAGCCTTCTCGTAAGGTGGCAATTTTTGAAAAAATATTAAAATTTACGGGTTTGATACATATTTTAACCAGTTTTTGTAATTTAATGAGATTAATGAGGAGGCATATTTATTAAATCATGATCAAATTCTTAGAAAGAAAGAAAGAGGTGATGGTTATTGCGCTATTCTGTTATGTTCTCTGATACCATAAAACCAACACAAGCACTAAAAAATATAAGTCTAAGAACAGGTTAGACGAGTTGAAAAATTAAATAGCCAGTTCTTATTTTGGTACTCTCATTTACTTGGTTACACAGAAGGTTATAGGTTTTTACAGTTTGAAAGAGTTGGTTTTCCTACAGGCCTTTATTTATTTATTTCATTTCATTTAAATATTTAAGTACTTTGGAACCCATGATAATTTACAACCATTTTTGTGCCGTTTATAGCAAGTAGAACAATATCACAGGTTCTACTAACATTTTTGAAAAGCTGGAAAATCATTTGTATTTATTGATTTTAGTAGTATGATTAATGTCATATATCATGACAGTTTTTGGGTTCGAAAAACAAAAGTCAAATGAATAGCAAATAAAAATGAATATATAATACAACCACAATCATATTTATATCATTATTTCCCTATATTGATCAGAGCAATGACAAAACCAAAAGGGGAATTGCGAGTAAAAGAGGTGTAATCGGTTTTGAAAGAAAGCTGACTGATTTTGAGCTGGAGCTGTTCACAGTAGAACTGGAGCTATCTTGTGGATTGGTAGAATTGTCGTTAGTAGAGTTGCCAGAAGGTACTGATTGCTTTTCATCTAAAAGGGTTGATTTATCAATGCCTGTAACATTCGCAATCCAATCAGCATAGTTATATAGATGTGTGAAGTAGTTTAGTGATCCATTTTCCCCAGGTTCAATGTCTGTAGAATTATTGGGAATAGCTGGTAAAAAGTTCAAACCAACAAGTAGGTTAGCCCCATTATTTTTGTATACCAGTGGTCCTCCGTGATCACCTACATATATACTTTTGTTGTCTTTAACAACTGTACAAATGAGAGGGCCGTCATTACCGGTCCAAAATCCGACTTCCACATCACAATCTTTTGAAGACGAAGGTGACACAGTAACTTTATTTAAAGTGTCGGAAAATCCATATTCATCATCAAGCGAAGTCTCACCCCAACCCGCTGCAGTTAACACCATATCATCTGTAACTTTTCCACTATAGATCCTTGCTGGCGTTGCAACGTCTTTTGGTACTGGTTCCGAAAGCTCAATCAGACCTATGCTAGTTTGCCCTATTGATGTTTCAATAGAAAAGTCTGGGTGAAAATAATATTCCTTTACATTGTATGACTGTACATCTGCCTCATAGCCATTTACATCGGTGCCAAGTGTAACTGAAATATCACTAATTTCAGTGTCATAACGTCCATAATAAAAACATGCGCTCAAAGTCACCACAAACTTGTCCGAAATCAGTGAGCCCGTACAGAAGATACTATCCTCTCCAAACCGTACCACTATACCTCCCATATATGGGAACTCTTCGATTTTTGCTGGCTCCCCACCTAAAATTCGAGCATTGTTATGTAAATCCGTAGTACTATTAACCAAATTGTTGGTGGCAAGACCCGAGTTGCTGACCGCAGCAGCAGACGCTGGGTTCAGGCTAGAGAGGGCTAGCGTTGTCACTATCACTTTTAAGACTGATTGTTTGACAGAAAACAGCATTTTGGTAACCCGTCCTTCTGTTAATTATTTATGAGGATACGATATTAAGGGATAAAAAGATAATTAAGATGGGGTTTATGTCTTGGAATTCTAACAACACCCTTTATATAATCATCCAAGGCAAAATATTTTTTATTCAATCTCACTTTATTTTGCTGATACTTATTGGTTTTAGTGTTCTATGAAATTGATTTGGTATTGTTTTTGATTTGATTTTGGTTAAATGTTTATTAGATTATGATTTGAACTTGGTGTAACAACTTTTCTTTGTCTTTATTGGATTTCCTAAGCTTTCTATCAATTGATGCTTTTTTTTGGTGACTAAATATATTTAATATACATTTTTGGCCTAGTTTTTTATGCACAGCATCGAACGATTTAACTGAAATAGTAAAAATAAGTAGATTTAAAGACAAATATATGACATAACCAAAAAGCTTGATGCCAATTATTGAGTGACCAACAAATTAATAACAAAATTAAACCTGTAAAAAAGCTTGATGAAATCAATAAAAAGTCAGTCACACCTATCGTGTATTATCAACCTATTAAAATTACCGAAAAGTGATAATTCCATCTTATTTTTTGTATTTTTTCTGGAAGCGGTGGTTTGGTACACAAAGATTGCATACAACATAAGAGAAATAGATAGATGGTAAATGAGCTCGATTGGTATCATATCCATTCGGAGCCTAACCAAATTGAAAGTGACAGTATATTGGTAAAATGCACATTTATAGTTTGTTTGAATATTATAAAATGCTATAATAATTGTATTTGTAGAAAAATATCATTGATACCCATCCCACCATACGCACGTACCTACTCAAAAATTAAATTTGAAGTCAGTTTAGGTTGACAATTAGTACAGTAGTAGGACTCAGTGTGGTAAAGATTCCGAAATGTGTACTCTAAGCAAATTATTTGAATTTATTTTTGGTCATTTGATTTGATATTTAAATATTGATAAAATGGAATATACTCTCCAATCGTATTTTTCTAACGAAATACAATTTTTATAGTTTTTCATAATATTCAAACAAACTATAGTCACTTTGTCATCCAAACTGAGAGATAGCATCATATTAGTGCAACATATAAAATTACTTTATTAAACTTTGCCTGGTCAGGCTAAGTACAAAAGTAAAAATTTCATTATTTGCTAAAGTTTGCGATTCGCTGTTCTTTATACTTTTCGCATGTTGTTTTTTTAAAAAATGCCTAAATATAGTGGAGGTTGTTTTTTACTGTACTAGAGTTGAATCCTATAATCTATATTAACCAATAATAAAAGCTCCTCACACATCTCCAAATATCGATAATCTACTAAATGCACTTTCTTGCCCTCCCCGGAATTAAAAATAAATATTACTCATTTAACAGCGAATTTTGTTTACTTCGTTTTCTCGTTTTTAACTAAAATTCTGGTATGCTAGCATAGCTGCTTTTGCCGAGCTCAATCTAATAAATTAGTTTATGTTCATTTTATTTTACTAATTGACAATTTTAAAGGACTCGAATACTGTTAATGTTCTCAGACTAATTCTTCCAGAACCAGTTTTGAAACATTCGAGTTTATTTTCTTTTCGTTCAGACCCTCAAAATTTTTTTTCAAGACTATAAGTTTGTTCTGTAAAGTAAAGAGCAACACTTTAACTACAAAACTAGACCGGCCATTAAAAAAATTAAAGCCAAAACAACCTTAAAAAAGACCTAGACGTAAAATATTAAACGTTATTCGTGTGGATTAAAGTTCTAGAAAGTTTTTGATACAATTTAACTGTATAAGTTTAAAATTACTATATTCTATTTGTTAAAGTCAACAGACTTGTAAGTTGGTATAACGAATTTGAGAACTTGGTAGTTTAAAGAAATGAGCTATAAATTTAGGTATAAATATCTTGTCTTTTTTCATCAACTCGCTGAGAACAACGTAAAGAAACATTTATTTTTTGTTATCAATAGTCATAATCAGTAGTATTTAGATTTTTCCACAACTAAAAATAATATCACGCGTATACTAGAGTCAATATGCTTAAATCAATATTTCTGAGCGCATTGTTCCTGGGTTCATCCTTGGCTAATATGGAAAATGGTTATATTGACTGTGAACATTGTAATAATGACCTTTCTGCTTCCGAATTCAACGAGCTGGCATGGTATCCTTTCTCGAAGACCGTAAGGGTTAAACTGTACAGATCAGCCAATTTTGATGAGAGGATACGCAGGGTTAGAATCAAAGGAAACAAGTGCTACAATTCGGAAGAGTTTGCATCAATCAGATTTGGAAATTGGCATCGAAGGAATGGAGCCATCATGGTTTGCAACAAAAAAGATTGCTCTGGTAAATGCAAGGTTGTTCATAGAAAAGATGCCAACAAGATAGAAAATGTAACTAATGATATTGGAGGAAATGGTCAGTCATTTGCTTGGTTAAGACTCTGTTAGTGATTATTGTAGCTTTTGACTTTGTTTAATTTCATGATATAATATTGAAATCATTTAGATAGAGATAAAAAGTTAATTCAGATAATATAATAAACGTTAAATATATATGCTTTCATCGAAACCACTACACGATAAACACATAATACCAGTATTACTGCTAGGTGTATAATTTAACTTTTTTTAATAAAAAATCTTTTATCCTCAGAAAAAGTGATAGATAAAAGTTCTCAATTCGGAGTTTCATATTTGTTTGAATGTGTATCACAACTGGCATATATTGTGAAATCCAGCATTTTAGCGGTTTTTGGTGATGGAGACCATATTTCCAGCTGATTACCAAGTGTGTAACAAAGTCTAGCTGAGCTACTACTTATATATACTTTGCTACCAAAGTCACATTCAGATATCAGGATATAAGGTATAGGGGGTTTGCCTTTTCAAACTACCTTGACATTTCATAGTAAATACTGTGTCCTCAGACTCAGTAAATAAATAAAAAACCGGACAATCGACTCTCCAACACAATATTATTGCTATTGATTCTTAATAATTCATTCTACGGGTTCTCACGACGATACCAGTATAATAGAGAAAGGTAATACTTACCAACGCAATGGAACAATGCATTTTTTATATTTTCAAACCATCCTCAATAATTGGCAGGGCGTACCACAGTGATATAAGTGATGGGTCTACTATCTTTAAGAACCATCAATGTTTTGCGTAGGGAAAGCCTTCGGCTCCAAAAAAAAATGAAACAGTAGTTGGAGCTGCATAGTTATCTTTTATTTGTATTATTTTGCTTTTATTTTTTCACCTTTTACCTTTTTTCTTGCAAATTGAACATGTCTAGGAACAACAGTGGCGTTTTAAACGCATCCAATCAATCCGGTAGCCATATCTGAGCTTAAAAGCGTATCTTAATAATCCAGCCTAGCAAAATGAACCAGAAAAAGTAAATCTGTTTGTCCCATATTCAAAAATCAGTTAATATTTTCTTGTAATTATGTAACGCGGTAATTCAATGCTGATTATTAGCAAATCGCGGCATTGAAATGAAAAATTACAACCCAAATATTTCGTAGGTATTCGAAAAAGTCATTTATAGAAGCAAAAAAGCGAAAATAAGCAAAATTAACTTGGTAAACGAAAAAGTAACAGATCAAATAATTGAAGCGGACTATTGAGAGACAAGGCAATAGTCATGGGCAATAATAATTACGAACTCTTTCAGGAAGACGATTACACTCCTGAGCCGAGCAATCCTCTGTATACCTCGGTTTCGAATAACAAAACCATCCACGACAAGTACACTGGAAAAGAACAGAATGGATTTAAGAACGAAGCACTGGAAACAGTGCCTGGATCTACCCGTTTGGATTTCGAATCCTTTTCGCATTCTCAGGGAAACTCAGAAGGGCTGCAAAATTACGAAGCCGAGCTGAGACAAAAAGAAAGAGAATTGGAGATTAGGAGGCAGGAGTTAGATGCCCAAGCACAAAGATTGGATTTAGAAAGACAAAATCAAGCAGCGGAGGCAGAAAGGATACGTCAAATGGGGGTTCCACATGGCTATAGACCAGTAAACAACTTTCCGCCAGTACTAAGACTGATGTATCACGATATTGATACAGAAATCCCTGTTCATGACAGGAAAATCATGAAGATAATAAACAAAGAGTGGCTGTTATTAGTAGGGCTGTTGGTTTTTAACGCAATAAGCTGTTTAATGTTGCTGCTTTCGGGCCCAAGTAATCTTACCAGCACCGCTTCTGATCTTATTCTTTCGATTATGTACATGTTCTTGATAGGCGCGGCGAGCTTCTTTTTATGGTATCGACCCATTTACAATGCTTATATGAAGGACAATGCCCTTTTCTATTGTAAGTTGAACATTTTGTATTATTTTAGTATTTATAAATACTGTAAATTTCAAATCACTAATTTGGGGCGACAATGTTTTACGCTGATACACAAAATAGTTATATTCTTTATTTTCAATGGATTCCATTTACTTTTTTGTATGTATATGGTATTGGGACTTCCAGGAACCGGCTCTGCAGGAATAATAAACCTGATCGCTGTTATTTCTGACCATAAGACTCTGGCAGTTATATTTTGCGGGATCTCCACAGTTTTGTGGATAATTCAAACAGCTCTTGTATTTTTCACCTATACTTCAGTATATAGAAACTACAATAATCGTGGACATACATTCTCCGAGGCCAAAAGACAAGCTTACACTGGGTTTGCCTCCAGCAATATCGGAGCTGCTACCGGCCAGGCAGCTGTGAACACATACCTTGGTTGATTTTAAGGTATATCCTCTGTTGTTTCTAGTTCTGAATCTTTTTTTTTATAGTTCATCAGTCAGGTTGGTACCTTTCCCTGTTTATTGATTTTCAGTTATTTAATCTTTTGGAATTATTGCTTTTTATGTGGGCTTTAGTGCCCATTTTAGTTTGTGTAAAAAAAAACCAACAAAGAATTCAAAGGAGCTTCCATAATGGTCAGTTAAAGATATATTTGGTGGGGGTGTCTTTTTTTCATTAATGGGAAGATAACCCCCAATTGTTGAGTGTACATGCTGTATACATGTGTTCAGTGCAATGCTTATAAATACATGGGCTTGTATGTTTTGCCAAAGTTAAGAGTTGCAGATTGATATGGTGTATACTAGGTGACATAGTCGAGATCCCACCAGAAATTTGCATGTGTTGTTAAATCCAAACTTCGATATTTTAGGTCGCTAGTGGTTCCTGTGGGAAAGCTGCGTGTTTATTTCTGTGGTAAGTTGGTTAGACCAACAAAAATTGTTACCACTATACACTATTCCATCAAAAACGCTCTTGATCTTTTATTTTAGCTCAATTTTGGCTATCAGTATAGCCAACGTGGTGTGTAACATCTCCACAGCATTTTGCTTGTCGAATAGTGTGTGTGAGAAAGATGTGCATAAAACTATTGAAAGTGGAAAAATTGGAATAGCGAATCGAAAACCAGTTTGAATCGTGTCTACAACTTAAAAGTCTAGCCAAAACAAACCATATCCATTACTCTTTTTTATTATTATAAATAATTAGTTCCAAGTTCAAAGCGAACGAGTTATTCTAGCACAGCTCTCATGTAGTACCCCTTAGATGATTATTAGGAAAAATGGACCAAAATGATATGGACATAGATTTGGTAGCCACCAATATCTCAAAATACAAGGAGAACATTGTTAATACCAACACTCTGCTCAACGTTTTTAAAAGCAATCAGCGAGAATTAAAAGACAAAAAAAAGGAGTGTGATATTCTAATTACAGAAAAGGATGCATTGCAGTCAGAAATAAAGGCGCATAAATTAAATTATGAAAAGCTACAGAGTGAAATTAGAGCAGTCGAAGAAGAAAAGGAGAGTCTCAAAAAGGAAAAGGAGACGCTTTTATTGATGGTTGCGAAAATGAGAAAGGCGATGAAGGATCTTACCGAGGAGAACGAAGAAACAAAGGCAGAATCCAGGAGAGAGGTAGAGAAATATAGGAAGGAGAGCAAAATAAAGTAAGTGCTTTATACTTTGGAGCTGGATAGGCGATTGTATTTAAATTTGTACTTTTTTTTATCTACTTATTTTTAAACATATATATTTTATTTGTATAATTATTAGAAATGAGTTATGCAATGCTTTAAAGATAAAAATAAAAAATTTTGAGGACGAACTGGCAGAGACGAAGGATGTTGAAATTGAACGGGATAGGTTGCTGGACAAACTCAATCAACTGGAAATGGAAGCTGAAATGAAAAAGATAGAAATTGACGAACTCAAGGCCGGTGGAGGGAAAGAAAAATATGAAGAACTAATTACCCTTATCGAGAGGGTCGCGGCAGAGACGGATTCAACAAAAGAATTGGTAGGGAGTTCGCGGGAGTTTACGGATATTACATCAAATAAAATTCTTGGCCATTTAAGGGATTTAGAAACTAAGCAAGAACACAGGCTTGTTGAGATGATTAATAAGCAAGAGGCCTTGATAAGCCACCTTTTGGCTACTCATAACATGGAAAAAGAAGCGATTTTAAGAGATTCACACCGGCTTTTTGAAGACCTTGACAAAAAGTTGGATAATATTGTAAAACTCCAAGAGTCAGCAGTAAGAGTTGAGGCAGAAAATCTAACAACCAAGGAATCGATGGAGAGTATTGTAAAACTTCTACATTCAGCAGTAAGAGTTGAGGCAGAAAATCTAACAACCAAGAAGTCGATGGATAATATTGTTGAGCCAGGGCCTCAAGGGGTTGATGGTGTATTAAGTGACACAGATCACAGTATTTCTGCCAAAGGTAGTGCCGGATCGAAGCCTAATTTAGATACACGTGTTCAAAAGGCTGACTTGCAGCCTAAAAAACGCCGACGGCTTTCTACTGACGCGGTTGAAGAAAAAGTGCTGAAACCCCGGCAGCATGAACTTCTCCTTGACATATATTCTACTGAGCCATCAAAACTGGAGCTCACCTTGTCCACCAACAATCGATTTTTCTTTAAGCTTGAAAAGCTGCTGATGTTAAAAATAGTAAATTTTGAGGCTAGCGAGATCGGATTTATTTGCCAACTTCTCTCAGGCGCCTGTGTTAAGTCTCATCCCTCTAGGGTTCTTGTTTTGATTTTTGATATAATGTACGTACTCGTTGATCATCCATTATTGCTTCAAGCTATAAGTAGTATCCTAGAGAGGTCCGGGCCTATCCAGCTTAGCAAGCCAACTATCCAGTTTATGGATTCATACATATTTGGGATTTATGAAGTCTACCGTAACCACTACTCTGAAAATCAGCAAAAGCTGGACCTTGGGCGCGGGTATTACACGTTGATATCTAATATTTTGGGTCTTACTGAACCCGGCTCAAAAATCGAGTACTTTGATGTTGTTTGCGACAAAATTGTGGCAGAAAAGGAATATCCGGTTTTCAATCGAAGACTGATTATGGCATTTTATAACATTTTAGCCAGCCATCTTAATAAAGCTTGACATTTTTGTGGCGCGCTATATCCTTTGTATTTGGTGGTATAGTAGAATCGAATCGTGAAACGCTACTACCTGTAAGTGATCTCGGCTCGCACTAGATTTTGCTTTATAGCGACAATACACATCATATTAGTACCAATAAAACGTATAAGCGGTCTGATAATTATATTTTTGTGGTTATATAATGGATTTGTTAAAACTAATGATATAAAAAACTATCAACTACGGTACTCGCTTAGAGTAGCGCTAAACAGTGGAGGCGGGGAGCAAAAAAAAAATTATTTGAACACCTTGTGGTGTATTAGCAACAAGTATTATAAAAGACGTTATTTACTGAGAGCATTGCTGATATATTTACGTGATGATTGCACAGATGGCTTTGTGAATGATGGCGATTTAGCTTGCTGGGCAGGTATTGCTATACTGAAGGGATTTGCCGATTGTGCTTGTTGTGTTGGTTGTGTTGGTTGCACTTGTTGCGCTTGTTGCGTTTGTTGTGCTTGCTGTGTTGTTTGTGCTGGCTGTGCACCTCTCATGTCTCTAATGTGTTGTAACTGTTCGGTTCGGAACGATTCATAGTATTTGTATGATGTAACTTCGACTAAATCAATAAGGTGGGTTCTGAGCAAAAAATCTCTCATCAGTACAAAATCGCAATGATCCTTGTTTTCAATGTTTATTATTCCCCATGGGTTTTTTCTGCCTTTAATGATTTCCCCGTCTTCTTCATAGGTAAGGTTGCTTCCGACCACTGCAAATGGCATGACCTTTTTGACCTTATTGTTGAGCTCTATTTCTGCCTGGTCATCCTGAGGGTTTGGCTGAGGATAGATGTTGATTCTGTGCAGTTCAATAGCCTCACGGACCTTCTCCTTTACTTTCATCTTTTCATCAACTGTCAAGGTATCTGCCTTTGACAGCACCGGAACTACATTAACCACTTCACATAACCTTTTCAACACTTCAATATCAATTTGTCTTAGCCCACGATAACCAGAGTTTAAAAAGTACAGACACACGTGAACGCGTGTATCAGGGATAACCCTTTCTCGTTCAGGCTTGATTTCGTTTTCTAGATATGCTACGTGTTGGTCTTTAATGTATTTAACAAGGGGTACCCAGCAGTTTTCGTTATTAATCTGCTCCCCGAATCCTGGAGTATCAATGACTGTTAATCGTACTTTGGCATTGCTTTCTGTCAGAACACTGGTTGTTATAAGGATCTCTGTAGTTTTTCTGGACTTCTCCGCTGCTTGTTTTCTTCCTGAGGACTCCAAAAAGTTTTTTGAAAAAATGGTATTGACAAGTGTTGTCTTTCCGGATCCTGACTCGCCAACGAGCATGATGTTGAAGTTTAGCCCCTTTTTAAATATTTTTTTCCCGATTTGGGCCGCGATGGTGTCAAAACCCACATAGTCGGTTAACTTGACCTAACCATTAGAAATGTTATTTTTTATTATTTTTTCTGTAATTAGTTACAGTGTTGTAATATCAATGTTCTATCAATGACAGTATTCTTTATTTATCCCCAAAGTAAATACCACTTATATAGCCGGAGATTCATCAATGGCAACAATATTAACTTACCGATTGTTGTTTGCTCATCTTACTGATATGGTTTATTAAGAAGTGTTTTAAGATACTGTGTTTTAGGATACTATTGGAGTTGGTCTTCTCTATTTATGTTCTTTTGTATGCAATTTTTTTCTAAACGTGCAACAAAAATTTAATAAAGGCAATTCATATCCACAAGGAAAATAAACTTCCATAAATACCCACACTCGATGTAAAGGTGGTATTTGTGTACAAAAATATATATATGTAGTCTATACTCGTGTTTCACAAATTTATCTGCATTTGTATATGAATATGTATTTTATTTTTATTTGTGTTTAAGCTTTGTAATTCTAAATTCATTATACCCTATTGCACTAGGAAGGTAGAGAAATGATATACCCATTGGAAATAAGTTTTGTTATTTAAATTTAAATTGTGCTTTTTTGCCCAAATGAAAGTAAAGGATGCTTAAATATTGTTATTATAACTCTGTATCGCACTAGAAGCATTTTAATCATTATATTTTTTTCGCATCGTATCCCAAGTTGAGTAGGTTTCCAAACATTTTTGGAGAGTTACAAAAATAATAGCGTAAACGTTATATAATGAGAATAGGAGACTTTTCTTCCAAATAAAAGAATTTTCCCTTTATTGTTCCAGTGGCTCTATTGTGTTTTATCAAAAAATAAAGCTTAATGTTGTGAACCGATAAAAAAAGGAAGAGTGTGTTATATTCTCTCATGTTGAATGCCTCGCAATGTTTTTTCAAAGGCAGATGTATACGACAAACACCATAAAAATTCTGCTACCAGGTAAAAATATCAGGCTGGCATTGGATCGCATACAAATATTTCGTTCTTTAAAGTCTCTCAATAAAAGCCATTTTCATTTCAAAGAATATCCATAAATGCTAGTTACTTGAAAGTATGACAACCAAGTGGTGATCCAGTGAAGTGGAGTGAAATGTAATGCAGTTGGGAGCTCTTGGTGCCGCTTGTAACATTCTCATCCTATGGATAACTTCTAGTATTTTAGAAAAAGCAAAACAGGATTAGCCATCCTTTGTCAAAACACACAAATAGTGATGCGGTCTTTTTTTTCAAAAAAAAAATAAAAGAAATGAGTTTTGTACACGATGGGTGTGTTTACTAGACAAAAGGTGGTAAATTAGGTTGGGGTGTAAGTAGGGTCAATCTTGAGAGCCTAAGGCTAAGTACCTAGTTTTACAACGAATAGTTATGATTCTGAAGCCTGGTGTGTAAAGAGAGTCTAGACTAGATCAAAATTTCCGTTTCCAGTGTCCAACTACATTGGTATTTGAAAAAAGGGTTCAGATATTGTGGGGAGAGGGAGGGAGGAACAGGGTAAATTTGTTAACAAACCGATAATTGACGAATTAAAGCTCAAGTGTAACATGTAGAGCAAGTATACGAAAAGCATGTTCAAATGGCGTTAATTGTACGTTTAGCTGGAGAAATTGGTCAAATGGTAGAACTAGTATAATTTGACAATTTAGATTTTGGAAAATACATTTATTAGTATATTTCAAAGGTCTATCCTTGAGAGGCGGTACTCCGAAAGATTACAGAGTTTATGATTATCCTTTTGTGTTTTCATTTTAAATATTTATTTATCATATAAAAAAATAAAAGATAGCCAGAGTTTTAAACAATACGCTATCAAGTATAGTAGTTAAATACAACATAAAAAGGAGGAAAAGCAGAGTAAAGGATAAAGGAAAAAGGATAAAGAATAAAGAATGACCATCAACGTCGAACAATACAACTTAGTACTTATAGGTGATGGTGGTGTGGGAAAAACAGCCCTAGCTATCCAGTTCCTACAAAACTACTTTGTAGAGGATTATGACCCTACAATTGAAGGTATGTGTTAATCTGCGTATTTTAGAGGGATTTCTGCTAGACAAGCAGCCTTTAAAGGTATAATACGAATGACAAGAAATGTACTTTTAAATAGACACGTACAAAAAAGAATGTACCATTGATGGCCAGAGAATAATTCTCAATATACTCGACACTTCAGGGCAATTGGAATACAGGTAAACTCATAGTTTCTTAAAGTTCATTTCCGAGTTGAAATAACTAAACTACAGAGGCTCTTTCAAAAAAAAATAGGTCACTACTCAACCAGTACATAAAACACGGTCAAGGGTTCATTATTGTGTTTAGTGTAGATAACAGAATGTCATTTTCATATGCAAAATCCCTCTACGACCAAATCCTTATGGTGAGACATGTTGACATGTATCCAGTAGTGCTAGTTGGAAATAAAACTGACTTGATTAACGCTAGACAAGTCACCAAATTAGGTATATATATTATTTCAGTTATGTGGTAGAGTATTTAGATGCATGGAGACACAAATCAGTAGATAAAGGCAGGAAGTTAATAAATTGCGTATTGTATATATAACGGTAGAGGCAGAGGAGGTTGCTAAGAGATGGAGAGCACCATATTACGAAACATCCGCAAAACAAAGGTTGAATGTAGATCAGATATTCTATGGGTTGGTAAAAGAAATACACACGTTCAATAAATTAAAGGCTAGTACTGGTACAGACGTCGATGAAACAGCTGCAGGCGTGACAGATGCTGATAAGAAGGCAAAAAACGATTGTTCTCTGATGTAGATTCTTTTCAAACTTCCCATGTATACATTCTTTGTGAGTCGGCTGGTTTAGAATAATCAAATTAAATTATTGAACAAAAGTTATATCCAATAGAAATATTTTTAAACACGGTTTAGACTACACACAAACTTTAATATGTGATAATAAATTGCTACAGATAAATCAGAGCTGAACAAACAACGACGAGACGATTTAAAAGTAATAATAAATGTCTACTTTTTCCGTTTTGCAATCACTTCGTCGATTAGTCCGAAAGCTAAGGCCTCTTCAGGTGTCATAAAATTGTCTCGTTCCATGGCACTTTCTATTAAATGTTACAAAAGAAACTATGATAAAAAAGATATTCTTTATAAAATAGACTAACTCTCCCATGAATGAGAAAAAAAAAACACTTACCAATCACGGAGATATCTTGATTCGTATGTCTTGAGTAAATTCTATTTAACCTATCTCTGGCTTTTAAAATTTCCTTTGCGTGGATTGCAATATCACTGGCCTGACCTTCAGCACCACCACTAGGCTGATGAACCATTATTGATGCGTGTGGCAGAGAATAACGCTTGCCCTTAGTACCGGCAGTTAAAAGTAGTGATCCCATTGAACAAGCCTGCCCCATGCAAACAGTTGAGATGGGATTTTGGATGTATTGCATCTACATTAGTTTATTTGAAATATTGTTCAATCATTCTTGATACAATGGAAATAATGATCCATATTAAATATATCCGGACAAAATATGAGTGAGGAAGGCTTACAGTGTCATATATTGCCATCCCTGCAGTAACACTACCTCCAGGGCTGTTGATATACAAGTTTATCTGCGATTCTGGATTTTCAGATTCCAGAAACAGTAGCTGGGCAACAACTATCGAGGCAACCGCATCATGTACCTGAGTTGATTTTGCGTTGGCAAAAAAAAATAAACAAATTTAGATTGGGATGATTGAATTTATATGAAATAATAAAAAAATATGCACATATATGTAGTAGTGGAAACTGTGCTTACTGGTCCGTTGAGGCAAATAATCCGCTCTTTTAGCAGTCTCGAAAAAATATCGTACGAACGCTCTCCTCTGGGCTATACAAATGCGCAAATGAAATAAAAAATCAAAATAGCGTGAGGTGTTTTCAAAGCAAGCCACAAAGACTCGTAATAAAACATACTAGTAATCGTTTATGGAATCAACTACACTATCGATAACATACCGTTTGTTCTACCACGACTGGAATGAGGGCATCTAGCTATTTAAGTAGGCATTTTAAAATTTATGAGTTAAAGACACGCGAGAAATATTTAATACAAGTAGATGAGTACAGTAAAAGTGTTAAAGAGGATTTGCCTTAAAATTTCGAGCATGGAAGGGTCGATATTTTTGTCCATGTCGGAGTGCAATACTTGCCGGGGTGAGAAGTTTTGTGGTAAAGCTCTTGGCATTCATTATTACTATTCTTGTTATTATTACTTTTTGGTTCAGGGATTTTGAATGTACAATTTGCAAAGCTGGTGAATTATTTATTAAAAGATATGTTGATGCAACAATCTTTAATTTAGGTTGGGTTACTTGTTATACTGACATGGAGTGCCAATATCTAATTTGATAAATAAATTGCACATTTGCTTTTGCAACACAACAAACCAAAAAGAGAAAGAAAAAAAAAGAATGTTTAAATGATTGATAATTACGTTATACCAAAGTGACTTGCCAATAATACGTTGGTTAAGGGACTTCATCTATTTATTCGGTAGACAGGTAAAAAGACGCAAAATATAATTAGTTTCAGATAAAAAATGGGATTGGAACAACAGAGTAAATACCCTCCAGCACCACAAACGAACAAGCAAACAAAAAATAAATGCAAAGAATAAAAAACGAGTAGTAGTATGGTAGGGATAAGAAGATAGAAATAGTCATAAAAGAGGATAAAAGGAATATGCAAGGAACTGTCCGCAACTTTGGACGAATAAGTATTAGGTACGGCCTTTTTGGAGTGGTGGCAACAACATTTGGAGAGGAAAATGCTAGAGAAGAAAGATCTTTAAACAACACAATGAATCGATCAGAAACTAATGATGGGACGGGCAGAAGCCATCGCTCTTCAAGCCAGATTTCAAGACAGAACAACATTGCTGAAGCCACAGGATTTTTGCGCCAGAATGCGGTAAATGGTAAAAGGCTGGTAAATCAACGGTTGCTATTTAACCCAAAGTATAAAATCCCTGTAAACCAAAACATTGAAGAGGTGCAATTGGCGCCGCAGGTAAGCGTCGATCTATTGGTTATATTGTAATTTATATAATACCGGAAGCTAAGCCAGCATTTATAATTCTAAATAGAATGAAGAGAGTTGTACAGTTGTAACAAACGGGATAAATTTAAGAGGAGATTCAGCAGCTATTTTGACAGTCGGAAATGATAACAAAAAAAGTATAAAAGAATACGGACTAAAACTGAAGCTGGATACTATATATCCTCTGAAAGCGACCTTTTATTGGCTTTCGAATTTAGAAGTGGGAAATAAAACTGCTAAAAGTCCAAGGTTAGTATCGGGTTGTTTTTTATGTTTATGTACGATGTGTATAATAAATTATACTTAAAAAAAACCCCCTAATAGGATAATTTCACTAGTCCCAGAGAGATACAATCGGACCATATCCTTGGGCCCAGGAATGAATCAAACTATTAGGTTTGGCCCAGAATATTTGAGCTCTGATAGATACCCCATGAAGGGGATATTGGAAAGTTTACTTACCAACACAAGCGAGGACAACCAAGTAGTAATAGATATTGGGGTGGTAGCTGTTGATGGAGAGCGTGAGCAAGAAGAGCAGGGAGGAAATGAAGACCCAGAAAATGAAGCAGAACAAGAAGAAGAAGAGGAAGAAGAGGAAGAAGAGGAAGAAGAAGAGCAAACAAACGAGAACCGAGAGAGAAGTCAAACGCAGAGTAACAGACTGTTTGACGAGGCAGAAGGCGAACCACAGCAGACTAAGGAGCACCAAGAAATCGAACTCCAAGACTTGGGCGCTCCAGGGAAGAAGGTTGTATCTGGCGGAGAGACGAGTGGAAAACAGAATGAAGTAGAAAAGATGAACCTTTATGGCTTGACGGTTGTTTTGCAGCAGATAATCGGTAATCAGTGTTTTTTATTTTGGTTTTTGGTTTTTGGTTTTTGATTCAGTTCACAAGGATAAGGCGATGAATCTGAAACAGGGTTCAGCAAATTTCAAAAAACACTCTATTTATTGCAGCTAGTAATGAATCTGTTATACATTTAATTACATAGATGATGAAGACAAGTTGCCAGATTACCAGATCAGCTTTTTTGATATAAAATTGGATGTGGTTACTAGGAATCCTGAGCTTAAACTGGTTGGCCAGAAGCTTAGACTGAAAGGAAATTATTTTACGCAGTATGAAATCTTTGGTTTAAGTAACCGGTTCGATCCAAATGTATCCGTGGTTGACGTCTCAATGCCAGCCTCAGATGCAGGATCTCATTCAGTAGGCGTGGCCCCCGCTGATCACAATCGTCACGAAGTTGGGAGCCATGAATCAACCGCGTTGGAGGAGTGTGTAGTGTGTCTTTCAGAAACGAGTACTGTGATGGCGCTACCATGTCGACATTTGTGTATATGCAAAAGTTGCTCGCCTGCATTTTTGAGGGAGTCACGAAAGTGTCCTATTTGCAGAACAAGTATGTTTCTAATTATCTTGTATCATATCTATTTATTCAATCATAACATGAGAATGGATTTAAAGCTGGAGATATAGTAATTAACAAAAGCTAAACATTACAATTTATGTATTTTGAAAATAGAGGTGGACAAGCTGATGTTTATAGACCTGAGCTGTTATGAATAGGGTTGGCCGTATAAATCTTTGATTCCATGTTACTGCTGCTATATTCATATATTTAGTACTCTATTTTCTTTGAACTATTTGATATACCTTCTCTGGTTGTTGAGTGGCTTTTCCGTCCAATTATGAGTTTGTTGTGGTAGTTAATTTGGTTTTCTTTAATATTTGAAATTAAATCAAATTTGTAATTTTTTTTTATGAACACATCTTTCAATATATTAAAATCGAGAAACAAACTGAGGAAAAGCTTGAAAAGCTTGAAAATCGAAAATCGAACACAAAAACTACAAAAGCGATAATGCCACTAATAATGATGAGCGGATTCCCATCTTCGGGCAAGTCGACGAGGGCCAAGGAGCTTTTGGCTTGGCTTGAAAATAAAATAAAGGATTATAAAGGCACCAAGCTTTCAGTAGAATTAATTGGTGATTCAAGTTTAGGTGTGACTCGAGATTCCTATAAAGGTATGTGGTTGAGTTTCTAGATTACCTGTTATTCCTAGTAGCTAATGTGTGTCTGATATTTAATACAGCTTTGTTTTATTTTATTTTATCAAGAGAATGTAAATTGTAAATTAAAGGGTAGAAAAAGGAATTTATTCTTTTTTTTTGTTGTTTCACTTTAAATGTAAAGATAAAAGTACGTTATAAAAGTTGAATTTTGTGATATGATAGATACGAATCAAGAAAAGAAAAACAGAGGAACAATAATTTCGGCAGTGGAGAGGAAACTGAGCAAAGAAAAGATATTGATTGTAGATTCGCTGAACTACATTAAGGGATTCAGATATCAGCTGTTTTGTGTAGCCAGGAGCATAGGGACGCCGCATTGTGTGGTAAGTCAATCACATCATGCATAGTATTAGTACATTTTGAGGAGATGGGAAAAGAGGGTGGGGGATGTATTTGGTTGGGTAATGACAAATACTTGCAATTTGGACTTTTAGGTATATACAGCTTGTCCAATAAGCACGGCTACGGAAAACAACAATAGAAATATTGCAGAAGGAAAAGAGCAGACAGGAGGGTGCTATAGTGCCGAAACGTAATACAAACAAAACAAATAGAAATATTTATAAAAGAATACATACTTGGATACAAATGTAAATACAACATATGGACAATATAAAATATAATTGTAGATTCGAGGAGCTAGTTAGTCGATATGAGGAGCCATCGGGAACTACGAAATGGGATAGTCCGTTATACTTAGTATTACCGGGTGAAGAGTTGCCATACGAGAAGATTTGGGAATCGATAGTTTTGAAGAAGGCAGCACCGCCAAATCTGGCAACAGCAGTTAGTAGTGTGAGCGAGACAAATTTTCTGTACCAGCTCGATATGATAACAAAGCAGATAGTTGATCATATATACGAGGAGCAAAGAAAGAGCGGAGGGATGATTAGCAAGACTAGTGTTCCTGGTAGTTTGATCAAGATAAGTATTTGTATATATTATATGGGCATTATTTATAAACAGACAAAAAAATAAATAAAAGAATCCAAAAGAAACATGTATAATATATATATAAAAAAGGAAGAAAATAAAGTATTAACAAGAGGGGGTAATATTGTGGGAAAATACTTTGAGTATCCCACCAATAGTAGACAGCTAAACATCATGGAGCTTCGAAAGTTGCGGAAACAATTCATTTCGATAAACAAGAACAGCAAAGGAAGTAATGTAATTACCGTTGAGTCTATTCCAAATCTCTTTGTGGAATACTTGCAGACAAACTTTTCATGAGGAATTATTATAACGTGGTTTTTTTTCTTTTTGTTTTCTTGATTTCTTGTTGATGTTGTTGGTAGTGGTGGTAATGGTGGTGGAAGAAGAAGATGGAGAGGATGAAAGAGGACAAGAGTGGAAGAGCGGTTAGGTTAATGTTGTTTTTTATTTTTTGTTACATAGCAATGAGTGTTGAAGCAATTTTTGTGTTAAAACGATATAGATTAAATATTTGCCCAATAGTACTAAATGTCGATTAGAAAATCACTTGATCATGAATAAACCAGCTTGGATTATGAAACGATATAAAATAGATAAAATAAAAAGAGGGAAGGAAGGAAGTGAGAGAAAAAGACAAGTGAATCACAATACCCTGGCTTTAAAAGGTTAATGAGGTATTGATAAGTTTGTAGTAAGGAATATTATGTGACGATGGTGAACTATTAAAAAAAGAACAGATGCACCAGTCGGAAAATAGAGATGAAGTTGGATTGCTGTTGTATATAAGATTTTCAATGAACAATTCTAGCAGATCTGTTTTGCTATGTATATACTCCAATAGTTTCGATTTATCGTTTCTAAGCTCAGTGGGGACCTTGAAGAATTCTTCGGCATCAGGAGAACTTAGGTGAACTGGTAGTTCATGGGAACCATCAGAAATGGTAACCAACATATCTATCATGAACACACATTGTGGCGAATTTTGGCCGATAACATCAGTTCCGTTTGTGTAAATATCAGTTGAACTACTACAATCGCAGAAAAGACAGTTTTGGTTGGTAGAAATATGCGCATCATCGTCAATCTGTAAATGTTTGTTGTAGCAGTTTGGACACGCCAAGACTACCCAATCGGTACAATTTCGAGGACTAATTGAGCTAATAAACCCATAGACCAAAAAAAGACGATTTGAAAAAGTCAGAGATAATATGTATGATAAAGTCGAGTATTTCGATTTTCCATTTTTATGGCTGCAGGAATCGAGTACTAGTTGGCTATTCAACCTGGTTAGCTTATTTTCATTCAATTCCAAAATAATTTCAAGTTTATATTTCAACCTTTCGCGAGGACCAATAACTATATAGCTGCTTTTTCTACCGTGAGATCCACCAATATTCCCAACAACCGCGTAGTTCTCTCTAAAGGTAGCCTGGTTCCTTACAATTTGGTGATACATCAAACTATCTGGTGGTACTTTACGAATACCAAACATGTCACTGTTGTTGTTGTTGCAACTGATATATACTCTATATACAATTCCATTTCTTGTATCATTGATGGATATTCGCCCCAAATACATGATGACAACCTGGCCAAGCACAAGTATTTCCTTTTCTATTTTTTGTACCATTTCCTCTTGGCTTTTATAATCGTTGCCTCTGCCACCTTTGCTATTTGGAGTAATTATTACTTCACAGTCAATCAAATATTCGGTTCTTATACTCCGTTTTTTGGTTTTCGATTTTCCTCTTTTGGCATCCTTTTTCTTAGAATCTGTTTCATCTACTTTTGTTTGAAGACCTTCGTAGCACCCTGTTAGTTTATTGTAATTGGATATGTGGATCGATTCATCAACTTGCAAATCCTTGAAAAAGTATCTAGGTTGAAAGTTGTCAACATGGCCCTGTCCCTGTCCCTGTCCTTGTTTCTGCTGCTGCTGCTGCTGTTGTTGTTTTTGCTGGTGTGGCTGGTACTCGGATCTAGCTAATAATGGTTCTTGTATTTCAAAAGTATGGTCCAAGTTGTATTTGTTTAGCGAGTAGTCAGTCACCTTGGCTCGCATTATGACAGTTCCACTTTCATTTGTATATCTGGAAACGTCAACCACCTGTCCCACTATTGTAGCCTTGTTTGTTTTTAATGATATATCATGTATTCTTGTCGGTTTAGTGCTATAAACAATACCGAGACTGTTTTCGACATGATCAACGCGTTCCTCATTAAGAACCGGCTTGGTACTTATGACAAGTTCTGCAGAACGTTGTTGTTGAGTGGTGGCATTCTTCTGGTTTCTATCAACAGTGCCAGAACTGAGGTTGGTGTGGGCACTAAAGGTCGCGTCATTATTTCGTAATCTCTGACCACTGTTAAACGTATTTGTATTGTTTAAAAACTGCCCAGAGGTAGGAATTTGAATTTGATCTTCCAGTTTGTAGTATCTTGTGATAACATTGATAATGGGATTGTATACAGTGTCTCGAAATAAATAGTCGTTTTCGTGATACACGAAAATCTTGGATTGGTGGTTGGTATAAGACTTGTGTTTGTTTTTCCATGATCCATAAGCCTAAAATATATTAATGAGTAATTATACTGGTATTGGTAGTGGTAGTGGTAAGGTTGGGAGGGAAGTTTATTTGATTAAATCACACGAAAATAATACAACTAAACTAGATATCGCCAAAAACAAAAAACAAAAAACAAAAAACCAAGTACCTTTATTTGAAGAGCAATCAGTGTGGAACCAGCCTTGACGTTTTTAGGAAACTTGTTCAAATTGCTATAGAAAAGCATGAGCATGTGATTAAGTTCCATTCCTGGTTCCTTGACTATTATTGTCATTAGAAAATCGTCTTTAGAAGTCTTATTGGGTCCTTCAAAGGCATCTATCACGCCTACACAGTTTGCAAGTCGTCCTTCTGTTGCTCTATCGCGCCGAGTAAAGTTGTGCTAAAACAGTTCAATCAAGTATATTATTAATATTAATATTAATAGTATGATAGATTATTATTTTAGTGATTGTTGAGTTTAGATAAATATAAAAGTAACCCCCCCCCCCTCCCAAAAAAAAGAAGAGAGGGCGAGAAGGTAATACCTTTTCAAGTTCGGCAAGATATTCCGATTCCAACTCTTTTGTCGTATACATTTCGTTTCGTATCATTTGCGGGTTTTTGTTCGTATGGATTTAGTGCGAGACATGATTAAGAATTGAATGTACTATTCAAATGGTAGTCTAAAAGTATAATACAGTGTATATACAAAGTGTCAAAGTATGGGAGGAGGGATAAAAGTTTTTAGTAAAGAATAAATTAATGTATACTATGATTTTACAGAAATTCCAAATATATGGAATTAATCAAACAAAGCGAATTGAATTGGTTAAACATAAATAGAAAATAAAGGGTAAAATAAACACAATTTATTAATTTTTTTGTTTATTATTTTTTAATGCTGGCTTTAGCTATTGTGGTTTAAAAAGGACAATAAGTGGGAAATTTTGGAAAGAATATATGTTTATATAGTTGCAACCAAGAATATTAATAGATTGTGCATTTATACTTGAGAAAGGAAAGGGAACTATAAGCCTGGCTTTAAAAAGGATTGTAAATATAAAATTTAGGTAGTATAAAAGGATATTGAATTTCAAAATGGAATACAATGTATTTCAAGGTAAGAACATCACAAGGATGAAATGATACAATAGATAGAAAGGGAGAAGAAGCTTAAAAAATAAAAAATATAAATATAATGTAAATAGCACTGCTTAATTCCAAGCGAAATAAAAAAGATGGTAGTATAAAGGAGTTGGAGGGAATTAATTTGGGGATCGAGGGAGGGTATTGGATAAAGCAGCTTAAAAAGCACAGCCAAGCATACGAAAAAACGGAGGGAAATGTAGAGGAGCAGGGAGGGGTGGATATTACCGAGCTAGTTCGGAAAGAGGTGGAATACTTCAAGAAAAACAAGGTGAATGTGGTAGTGGTATTTGATGGAATAGAGATTAGCAAAGGAATAGACAGAGAGCGCGAACGAATTGGGCGGTGTGTTCACAGCCGGGGGATGAGGGTTACGGAGTGGGAAAACAAGAGTTTGGGACGGAGCATTAAGAGAGTAAGTTGGAGCAGAAGTGAGGAGGAGATAAAGGAGGAGCAGGAAAAAGAGGTGAGGCGAGTGATGATGGAATTGGATAGGTTGAAGGTGGAGTATATTCGAGCACCGTATAGCAGTAGAGGGCAGTTGAGTTATATGTATAGACAAGAGAAGCAAATGATACAGGCGGTATATGGGGATTTGAAGGCGTTGGTGTTTGATATAGACCAGGTGATTATAGAACATAAGGCGAGCGAGGGGAAGTTTGAGTTTGTTAAAAAGGCTAGTATAATAGGTAGTTTGGGGTTGGACTCGGCAGAGCAGTTTTTGGATTTAAATGTGATGTTGGGAAATTGTTGGAACAGCTCGTTTCCGGTAGAGGAAAAGGAAGAGGAAGGATTGAAGAGTGTAAGCGAGCTGATAGCGGGGCTGAAGATGTATAAAAATGGTATTAATTTGATACAGAATGCCAGCCGGCTAAGCCGCGAAAAGGTTAAAAAATATACGGAAGAGTTTTGCCGGTCACGCAGCTTGATCATGAACCATGTGGTTATGGAAGAAAGTGGAAAAGTGCAAGCGATGAACCACGAAAGTAGTCCGTCCGACCTACACAATGTGGTAGACTATGCATTGCCACCGATTATGTATGCAGTGGCTGGAGCTGGGCTTGTCGAAATGCGAATGCTTAATATGCTAGCAAGCGGCAGCTGCGAGATACAAGCGCCACTGGACGGAGGAGAGAGTGATGAGTACCGGCGGCTGATTGAGGATGTGGTGGTGCCGTTGTATTCGCGCGGGTTGGCGTTGTGTACGCCACACATGCATCCGTTCTACCGCACACGTCGAATCACGGCGTATGGATATGTGTTTTCGGCAAAAGGTCAGCAGCAAACACAACCCAAAGGCCAGCAAAACGTAATTTCGTATAATTTACACCACGCAGAGTCGGCCACTGGCTGCGATGCACTTCCTTCTGCTGGAAATGCTGCTACTGCTGCTGCTGCTGCGGCTTACAAGGCTTATCTTTCAGGCCAGAAATCCAGTCTAGTTGAAAATGTAGTCTATCCTATTTCCCTCAACCTCAACAACTTTACCTGCTCCTCTTTGTCTGACCTTAACATGTTCAATTGTATTGAAAACTGGTCTGCTTGGGTAAATTCTTCTCACTCCTCCAATACCTCTGATCTCTTGTCGTCAAAACCTCATATCCGCGCTGTCCTTTGGCTAACTTGTCTTCGTCAGCTAGGCCTTGTCTCTTCTTCTTCTTCCAATTCTTCTTCCAATTCTTCTTCCAATTCTAATTCCAATTCTAATTCTACTGCTGCTGCTAAATTGGCTTCTACTATTTCTTCTAAAGCCAGTCCTGCTTTGCTTGCACTTAATGGCTTTGACGAATTGGTTTTGGTTGCTTTGATTCTATTGAAGCATTCTTGTTTATCCAATTCTCCTTGGTCTGTTTGCTACAACTCTCCCTCTTCTTCTCCTCCTTCTTCTCATCCTGATACTAACCCAAAACAGAACCTATTGCGATCTCGTTTGGCTTGTCTTTTGGCTTTTACTACCAACTCTGCCTTGCCCAAACTCTTCATCAACCGTGACTATCTCGCCTTTTTTTCTGCTGCTTCCTTGGTTATTGACTCTCTCGGCTCGCTGATCCAAGCCACTCTACTGTCCTTATTTTTGCAAAACAAAATCTCGCATACTTTTTTGACTTCCCATTCCGACCTCTTGGATTTCTGCTGCTCTCTTCCCTTTGTTCACTTTGCCTTTACTGCCCTTCCACATCTTTCCACCTCCTATTTCATTTCGAATGTTTCTAACGCCGAGATTGTCAACTCTTTCCATCAAAAATCTAAAATTTCCATTGATCTCATTGATCAGTTTGCCTCACTTCTGTCTGAATGTGCCGACGTGTTGGCTGATATCTCTACCGATACTTCTAAGACGAGTGTCAGTACTCCCTCCCCTACCAACAACAACAACAACAACAACAACATCTCTTGGAATTCTTGGTCTTTTACTACTTTATCCAAAAACAATATTTCTCTATCCTTAGCCTAGTTTTATTTTCTTGTCTTTATTATATTTACTTTTTGTTTTTTTTTTTTTAAAAAAACAAAGACTAAATGATACACTATACAGATCCTTTGGTTTTAATATACCTTTTTTGGTTTATCCCAAAACCAAATTACTACTTTAACTAATTAATCAATCAATCAATCAATCAATCATCAAACGATATTGGTGGATAAAAAAACTTGGTTTGAGGTGCTAACCCAGGAAGATTTATATCGATTCCATAAAGCGGCTCAACAGTTTCAACATCAATAATTTCCTCATCCTCGCTTTTGTCCTGCCCTTGGTTGTTATGTTCTTTTGCTTGCCTACCATTGATTCCACTACAATCTCCGATCTCATTAACCACATCAAATTCATCTTCTGGTTCATCGTATTCTACGTTCTGTTCAATCTGTATAAACCCATTCCCACTCAGTGCACTCCATTTCTGCGTTGCTATTCGTGTCCACACGTGTATCTTGCCTGTTTCGGAAATGCTTGCTATAATTGGCCGGACCGGATGGATTGCCATATTCACCAGCAACTCGCTCGGCCCGTACAATATCTTTACCAACTGTGATGTGTACTTGTCCCATATATATATGTTGTGCTCCATTTTTTGCTGTGTACCTGTAATTATCAGTTCGCCACTTCCCGTACTAAACTGCGCACTGCTCCAGTTGACCCGCGCTATCGCGTCCTGAATCCTTGTCACTTCCTGTATCTTCACTTTTCCATCTCCCCCAACCTCCTCACTATCTTTTTCTATACTGCACACCCGAACTGTCCGATCCGAACTTCTAACCAATACCTCCCTCACCTGCCTACCTGAGTCATACCGGTTCGCTTCTACCTGTACAATCGCACTGTTTCCAACTTTTTTGCTACCCTTTTCTTCCCTCTGTTCTGTATCAATCACATACACCACTCCACTTGTCGTTCCCATAACTATTTCCTTTCCATCTTTGCTATACACAAAACCTGTCCCCAACATTGAATCCTTTTTACTCTTACCCATTCCCTTACCCTTACTTTTACTTTTACTATCATAGTTCAACTCTTCGACCTTATTCAATGTATCTGCATTTGCATTTGCGTTTGCATCTACATCTATATCTATATCTACCGTTTTCATTCGTTTTACAACCACCTCTTCACCCTCAAATTCTATAAATACTGGGTTTTGTCTTTCGATACAAACAAATCCTTGCTTTCTATTTTTCAATTTATTCAAAATATCCACCGTTTAGTTTTAAAAAAACTCCTTGTTTATTGATTCTCAATACAAAAAAGCATTATGTTTCCATATTTTCTTAGTCACATACTCTTTTAGTGGATGGAATTTTGCACTCAAAATCCTAGACCCGAAATCATATATATATTCGCTTTTATCCGTCTTGAGATCCCATACTATCATTTCTCCTCTACTGTTTCCTGCCATTACGTATTGACTAGTCCCTGACCAACTATATGATTACAATTATATTTATATTTATATGTATATATATATGCATTTATGATTGAGTCTATGTGTTTTATATACTATTGTTGTAATACCACTCCATTTCCAAGAAAAAACAAAGCAAAAACAAAAACAAAAACAAAAGCTTGGTTTAGTAGCATACATAACGCCATGGCCATCTAATAGAATACCGAATAGCCTACCTCACGCTGCTTATTTCAAATTCGGAGTATTTCAACGTTTTGATCTTTATTAGCGTGTCAAAATCCCAAATACTCAATTCGCCGTTTGTTTTTCCCACTGCGAACAGACTTCCCATCCTATTAAACTCACACACACTTGCCATTTTATCCTCAACTGTTACCTCGATATTTTCTGGGTACTCTGGCTCGAACGGATCTAATTCAAGTCATGATTTAAATTTCAGTGTTTACTTTTATTGCTATTATTCAAATTAGCCTGCAAAATAAATGTACCTAGCAATTCCCGATTCATTCTATAATTTGTACTTATATTTCCTATTTTCTAGTCTGTATTTTTTTCTTTTCACGGCTGCCGTCGAGTTGAAGGTATACTACTATTTACCGAATTTTATCTACTCTTTTATTAGCAAAAAGTATGTGTTAATTTCTTGACCTAAAAGCGTTTGGAAATTAAATTAAAGATCTGAAATTGTCGTACAAAATATTATTCACACCAAAAAAATATAGTAAACAAACCCACAGTGATCATCATTCACAAATGGTACAAATCGAGCCTGAAGCTTCAAATAACCGCTTTTTTCTTTACAGTGGAATGTTATACCTAAACACCATTCTATATATTTTATTATTCACAAGGTATTCTAATCCTTTTTTAAAACATGTTAACCTCTAAAGTTTTATAGCTTTTACAAAAACGTCTCCAGCCCATCCGCACTAAAAAAAAAATAAAGAATCCAAACCTGGGGAGGGACTACTGAAGAAATATTGTAATGTTTGAGAATATTGATAGTCCTACACTATCTATTATCTGTAGTCCATTGCCGCATTCACCAACGATCTCCGCTGTCATATTCATTAACACGCATATTACTGCCTAGTTGAACCAGCTTTTCTGCAAGAACATTTGCTATTTCAATTCGATACTTTTTGTTGATTTCATCAATCACTGAGCCAGTTTCTGTGGATAGCCTTGCAATGTCTATAACACCTGTGCCATCACTGTCTTTACCCAATACAGTTGATGTATTCAGCTCTGCCTTCCAGCGCCCCAAAACCTCTCCAAAATCAATGGGTTCTCCAAACTTCACACTCATCGTTGTTTCAAACGGATTGATTCTCAAGTACTTTATTGGCATGTTCAATGGAAACACTTTCTGCAATCCTTTAGGTGTGTAATTTTTTATTTATTTACTTTTTCTGGTGGCAAAGCGAATTATATTATTGTGTCAACTGTACTAGATGTATCTTGAAAAATAAGCCGAAAATTAAACCAAAGTTTATGTACCTTCATGATATATTGGAATTACTATAGGTGGCCTTTCAGACTCCATAATTAAGCGCGAGATTCCCCATTTAAATCGCAACAGCTCTTTTTCTTGGTTAACCTTGGCCTCTGGAAACACATGAATCTATCGAATATCACTTTTTGAATAAAACGTGTTATGCATTCAAACTATTTGAGCTACAACATTAGCCACAAAATACTCATACTCACCACCAATTACTATTGACAGTGTTTCAAACAACTGAGGGTGAAAAAATACAAATTTAGACTGAAAATCTTACCCATTCACACTTATTTATGCGAGATATCGCAAAATCCATTGATGACTGATAAATTCCATTACCTCTAATAGTTGGTATCACCTTTCCAAGCGAAAAAAACGCAACCAAAAATCTACAACATTGTATTTTCAACATTTTAGTTGCCTCTGTTTCACAACTACAAAAAGCAAACAGCTTGAACATATTTGATAAGAGGTAAATCAAGAATGTTACGGGTTAATCATGGTTAGTTCTTTGGCTCCTAGCACCCACCGCATTTTCGTTGGGCTATGTCTAATAAATCTCGGAAGTATACCCCATAGCACTGGATCGTCTATGCTATTGTAAGTAATAGTCAACAATATTCCGTCATGGGTTTTCCCCCTTTTTTTAAAGTTATAGACTCGCTTTGGATGCTTGGAATGGCAATTTAAAACTCAAAATTCATAATCACTCTTATAAAATAAATTAAATAGGTGGCTTCCTTACGTTGAAATGTGATTGCTGTCTAATGAACAGAGTAATATCGTCAAAAGTTAAAATTTTACAAGTTGTTAATCCTATATGAAATAATTGAGAGTAGATTTCCTTTAGACTTACATGTTATCAATGGCGCTTTGCTTTTATCTCCACTGAGGTGATTTTTAAAGTTGGTTATATTGTGTACTTTAACTTTTCTAAAGCCAAGCTTTAAAATGGTCCTAACAGTTCCCAAAGTCGCTGCAATTACAACAAAACTTGCTGGCTTCCACCACACCTTGCGCTGGTGTTGCATTTCATACCAAAAGTATTTTTGAAATTTGACCGTTAATTTGCTGTACTTTCCATTTTCCACTTGATCCTTTCCGTGAATTACCATATTACTCAAATTACCAAACAATATATACGAACCTAAATACTTTAATTTTTTTAAACAACAGTAAAAATATATATATATTGATTATGCTTCACTTATCCAGATACAATTATGTGTGTACCAATCTATATTATAAATCGAAAATTATTTCCTAGATACTATTTTTATCGATTAATCCATTACCTTAAAATTTGGTAAAAAATTAAATCGATAAAAAGAGTGTTTAAATTTAGAATCTTTATACGTAATGATGTGTGTAATGACAGACATCACTGTATAATTTTTATAAAATAAGTAAAACTAACTAAATAAAATAAATTTAAACCATATATAAACTGATATCCCCTGTTTCCTGATGAATCTTTACCATCTTTTCTTTCGCTAGGTACTCAACCAGCTTATAAAAAATACATAGTATTTATAAAAGTTAAAAGTTAAATTTTCAATAATGAGTCAAAATGCAAACGTTACAGTCGAAGTTTTGCAACAGATTTTGGAGAGATTATCAGCTCTTGAAAAACAAACCGCACCAAATGATCACATGTCAGTATCAGAAATCAGTGATTCAGCAAACATCACTGCTCCATCAATCGTTGATGCAGTCGACGATGATTCAGTTGAAAACTTCGTGGTTCCCAGGCCAACACCATCAGACCTGGTCATGTATCCAAAACTGCAAAAG
>LSSK01001576.1:0-36168 GCA_001969505.1 Zancudomyces culisetae
CTGGTGGTTGTAGTTGTGGCTGTGGTACTGGTGCTGCCGTCTGTTGTGTTCCCATTTGTGGAATTCCTACTGGTGGCATTCCTACTTGCTGTGGTCGCATTGCTATTCATCACAAAACACACACACACATACACTTTATTATTATTCTTTCATCTCCCTTTTACTCTCGAAAAATACCATACATATTCTTATTTACTTACGTGGCTGACCACCAACATATGGTTGGAGAACTGTCTTTGGTCCTACAGGTGGAATTGCATTCATCGGTCTAATATTTTGTGGTATAATTGGTTTTCCATCTGGTCCAGCCCGAACAACTGGATTCATTGGTCGTGGCCTCATTGGATGTGGCACTCCAGCTGGTGGATGCGGGTGTGTTGCCTGTGCATTTTTTTGTCCGTCTATTTGCTCCTGTCCAAAATTCATCCTATTCTCCATTTATTCAAAAAAAGTTTGTATGTTATTTAACCTTGCTTGGCTACTAGTCAGGTTTTGGTATTCCTTCCCACTTTCTTATCCATCTTTTTCTTTTTCTTTTTCCCTTCCATACACCCACTCAAATCATACCAGTTATAAATCATATACTCACTACTTCATTCGAGTACTACCTTTTACCGACTTTGATTTCTTACCTTTTCTTCTCATACAATATTCTTTTTTTTTTCAAACGATGCTGTTCTGTCTACCAAATATTTGTCTTTTTTTCTTTTCTATATATCCACATTTACACAACAAAATGTGTATTTATCCTGCCCCCTCGCTTTGTTTGTTTTCTTTCTTCTTTCTTTTTAAAAATTCTTACTAGATGTATTAGCTTTTTCCGTACAACCAAAAGTTGGAATTTGTTAAAGTCTTCCTTACTTTTAGGCTTTACTTTTCTATAAACTAGTTGAACAAACTCACAAATTAATTCATTGTAGAAAAAATAGCATATTCATTTTATATTTTATTATTTCATTTTAGCTTTTGTTCTAATTGTTGTATTTTTAGAAAATTAATTCAATTCCAATTAATAAAGATTTTCTAGGAATTGCACTTCTTTTAATGTTTCATTGACAAAAAAAAAAGCTGTAAAAACCCAACAAGAACTTGTACTTAGAGAGAGGTATTGAGAGGAAGAGGAGAAACTCGAACTAGAAATGGAGCTGGTACTGAAGTCGGTGGTTACTTTCACAGCCTAACTTTTGCACAGGGATATTCATGTATATTCAAATTTATTCATTTACATACCCTTTTTTTCTCTCATTCCTTGGAGTTATATCTATCATCATTTGTTATTGTTTAACACTTTTTTTTTTTGTATTCAAGTCTCTCGAACTGTGTCTTTTATAAAGTACTCAAGTCCTTGGGAATCCAGAAAAGTACAACAAAAGGCAAAATAACCCTCCATTCCAACAGTTCCAACACCTTCATCCCTTTTCTTTTTTATTTTTTAATTTAATTTTATTTTTTTACATATTTTGTATATTATCCATTTTTTCATTTTTTTTTACTTCTTGCATGGTCGAAAAACGTTGGTTTACAAATCTAGCGTTAATAGTCAACTTATTTAGACAAAACTACACAAAACTACACAAAAACCTATAATTCCGTTATATAACGTCTCTTTTTTCTCCTAGACCACCTGTGGTATAATTGTGTACCATATGGATGTATGTCCTGTGCTCATCTTATCAAAGATTACTCTTTTCAACTCTGCTTGGAAACAGTCATCAGTAACTCGGTATAGTAAGAAAATATGACATCAATGTATGTATACCATCATCTTATGTATCCAGTTTTCTTGAAACAACCGAACACTAGTAAATTACACTCATTCAAGATCATATTTTGATTTTGGAGTCGAATATATGAAATATGTATATAGTTGAACGTGTGTATTTTTCATTCACCTTGGCTCTAAATCCTCCGCTCCATCTAAATAATGTTACTTGAAATTAGTTTTGCAAAGTTTTATGTTTATTTTACACATTTTAAATTTCTATTCGTCCAAATAAAAAACCTGTTGTGTATATTATCATTTTTTATTCCCAGCCCAATTTTATGAAATAGCATGATTTTATCCTCATTTAAAGACCATTTTATTTATTTTTGGTGAGAGAGGGAGAATTAGAGGTTGTGTTTTTTGTGTCTGTGTATTTGTGTGAGGGAGGAAGGAGATTTTGATTTTTAGACTTTGTATTTTCCTTATTACCCCCGAACCTACCTTCAAAAGTAGGAAAACGAAAAGTAAAAAACTCCAAACAAATGATCAGTCTACACAACATCAACTAAATTGTACCATTGACTATCTATCATATTTGCTATAATTGAAAAATATGTGAAATAGTTTTATTCAACGATCACTGGTGGTACCCGAACGTATCCTCATCCTACCTGGTATCATGATATGTCTCACTAAATATAATATTTGATCATCTTAAAAAGTACCACAGATCTACTCTTTTTTTTTTTTGCACCATCTGGCATTAGCACCTGTTAATGTATTCAAAAACAAACTTTTCACTTTAAAAAAAACAATAATACAAGAACACAACTATTTTTTTTACTGCGCTCATGTATTTTAAGATCTAAAATGCTGAACACAAGGTGACTTGCCCGAGTGGTCCAAGGGGTCAGGTTTAGGCCCTGATATGTTCGCATGCGTGGGTTCGAACCCCACAGTCATCAACTCTTTTGCCTGAACCAACACCTGGTAGGTATGGTATGGAGTTCATAGAGAAATGCAGTGGAATTAGTTATAATGGATGTTGTGTAGTATTTTTTTTTATAGTTTTATGTAGTATTTATTAATAATATATTCGAGCAGAAAGAATAAAACAGTTCAACTATTGAAGTTGACCCCCTTCCACCTGTTCCATCATATCCATTTTTGTAGTATTGTATCTATTGATATGCTAAAAGTACTACATAATCGATCCAACCATAGTATTGATTTGCGTTTATTGGTGTTATCCAATGTAGGTTGATTAAATCACAGTGTGTATTTAAAAATATAATTTCACAGTTTAAGAATATATTACCTCACATTTTTGTGTGGGTTAAGAAAGTGAAGTGGCGGCGGGAGGAGAGTTAGAAAAAAAGGTTCATATTTTATTTATCTTGTTGAAGCATAAACCCAAATTCAACGCCTAAACCTAGAAAAACACGGAATTAGGGAAAGTTTATAAATAGGTTTAAAAAGCAAACGAGTAAAAGGGAAAATCTAGGGATATGCAGAAATATTGATGAGAAGGACTCAAGTTACGTTACAAAAAAGAAAGCTAAAGCGGATCTTTTTTTTATGATTACCACCAATTCTATCATTTTATATTTGTTTAAATCGTTACAATAGATGGGTATACTTAATTAAACATCGGACGTGGAATCAAGGTTAATAAACAACCTAAACACTTTTGGATTCGTAATAATGTGTTGTAGTAACACTGTATCAACATTACACTAACAATAATAAAAACGGAAAAAATGTAAAATAACAAATCGTTTCAATTCTTATGAGCCACAAATACCTTGAATATATAAACATGTCCTTATGTTGGGGAAGGGATGGAGATGGGGATATGTAGAATATGTATATGTACCTTGGAATTTATTGGTGTGATTGTATATCAACATCAGGCTGTGACAGATATGACGTGGGGTTTGTTTTTAAACGGCTTAGTTAATTAATCAACTACCAGCAATCGGAGCTGGTATAGTTTTGGGGATCCAATTCATACACTTGTGATTGTACACATATAGAAATATTTGCTGGGTTTCAATTTCTTTTTTATTTTCAAATATTCTTTGTTTAGTAGCTAGCGTAAGCATGTTGTACAAATCCACACCAGCATACTTGTAAAACGAATAAGAAAAAAAGGTTAACAACGTTCACATTTTAAACTTGTTACATATTTTTATAACAAGAAATGTAAATGCAAACGAAAAATCCCCATTGTATCATTTCTTTTGACTTGTAACTTTTTAAGTAATATAACAATTCTGCGTTTTGAAAAGATGGTACTTATAAATGCTATTAGATAAATATGGCCAATCAGTATTATAAGGATCAAAAAAAAATAAGGATGAAAAGCCTGCTCTTTTCTTGCTCATTTGACTGGAAATACACAATGCTGAAACGCTAAATCAAAGATCTGTTGGTTTAGTTGAATACTTATAGGAGCTAAACTGGTCAACGCTGTTTTACTAAACGGCAGCAAAATAGTCAATTAGAAAAAAGCAAAAGAGGAAATGACAATAAACAGGAAATCTAAAGCCTATTAAAACGATAAGGTTAATGAATGTAACATTTCAGAAAATGCGCAGTCTAGTGCTTACGCAACTGACCGAAATAACTCACCTAATACTGGTAAGAAGATAGAGTAACGCCTACAATATTTTTCTAGTAAAAGTGGATTGTGGTTTTCCATACTTTTCAATTGTGTAGACTATTTTTTTTTTACCTTTGCTTTGGTATTTCAAATTATGTATGAACTTATAAACTAAAAAAAAAATCAAAAAAGCATTACAAATAAACATAAATCCAGTAACATTGGAAGGTAAGACAAGCACTATGGATTTCAAATCAAAGTAACAAGGATTTGAAGGAGGGACAAAGGTCATTACATATTTTTTGTTTGTAAATTGCACAATTCTATTTCTTACCTTCTTCTCCGTCTCCGTCTACACCTTTTTCTCCAGCTATATTCAACTCTTTCTGGCTTCTTTTGACTATTACATGCGTTTATTTATTTTTATTGTTACATTTATTATTTTTTTATGATTGTTTATTTTTCAAGGTATTTTTAAACAATTGGTTGAAATTTTGGAGCAAATAATAGATTAGGAAGGCATGAAAATCAAAAAAATAATGTAAACAAACCAAAAGCTGATTATTACGTTAAAAAAGAGATTTAAGCTATTTAGAAATATAGGTGTGGTCAGTAGACGCAAAGATTTTAATTGAAATGTTTACAATCCAAATCCCTAAAAAAAAAAAAAAACTAAAAACTAAAAAAAGCCTAGTAGCCCAACACATTAAATAAATAAATCTTATAGAAAATTGTGTATTTTAGAACCAGTCGGAAGAGTTGAAGCTGAAATACAACCCTGCTTATATAAGCTAGGTTTACCTAAGATGTATATTTAGCCCGACGGTTATAAAAGAGAAAAATAAATAGCCGGTTGAAGAAATAAATTTCAATAGAGCTAAAAGATTAAATATCAAGTGATAAGAAATACCAATATATAAAAAGAAGGTGAGAGGACAATAATAGACGGCCATGGGAAAATTTAACAATACCATAGCTCGGGTTTTCGAATCAGCAAAAGCGAGAAAGAATACAAGAAAAGGGAAAAAACAAACAGACCAAATACCCGAAGAACCAGCAGTAGAAGAAAATGTAAATAAGCCTGATAAGCTAGCAGAAAAGAAAATAGAACAACAGGTTGAAGAGCGAAACTCAAGCAGTATCAGAGTAGAGCCTGCACTGGATGTAATTTTGGAAAAGGAAACTCAAGAGAAACTTAGCAAAGCATCAGTAAGTGAACGCAAAAGCAAGGAGTACACAACCGATTTAAATATAAGCATAAACGATTCAGTATTCAACGAAATGATTGGGCTACAAAGCGAGGAGGAGCTCATAAAGCAATTGGAGAATGTGTCTGAGAAAATTGTAACAGCAAATCTAGATAATGTAGAAGATGATACGTTTCAAATCAACATGGACAGTGGTGAGACAGATGAAATTGCGATATTTAGGAGGAGTGTGATGAGTGGGATATTTAGCCCACTATTAATTGAGCGAATGTTTAAAGATTCCAAAAAATCTGGCAGTCATTCAAATGATAAACGCGAGTCTTCAACATCGCAGGATAGTGCAGGAAGTAATAGGAAAATGGTAGACAAAAATAAAAATAAAAATAAGGACCGAGAAAACAGTACAGAGGTAGGAAAGAATGAAGAAGACTCTATAAATCGACTTTTATGGGGGAAGGAAGCAGAAAAAATAAATGCAGATAAACAGAGGGAGCAATATGGGAAGCAGGAGTATGAAGATAGCATAGGCGGAAGTATAATTAGTAAAGAGAGAAGTATCAATCCCAGACCAGATAGTGCTAAAGGCTATATAGACTCACCAGAAAACAGCCCGTTAGAAAATGTTTTGAGAAAGAACATCCTGAAAAAGGCGAAACAAGAAGCGTCAAGCAAGCATGGTACAGGAAGGATAGAGAGTAATGCATCCAAAGTAACCAATAACAGGGTTTCATTTGTGGACACAGTAAAGAGTGGAAGTAAGGTGGATGAATTAAGGCTATTGAGTACCAAAGGATCAATCATCTCAGTCAGTAGCTTCGAGGCCAAAAAAAATAAAAGTTATAGATTCCGGCAGGAAAATAATGAAAGTGGTAATAATAGGCTGAGGGATCTTAAGAAGAAAAGCATGCCTGTTGGTATATATAGCTCTTATACGAGCGGTAGGCCCGGTATACGGGTAGTTTCGACGGCAACCGTATCAGGCACGCCAGCTATGCGTAGTGCCCGGAGTGGTACCAAAAGTAGAGAGAGAAATGAAAGCAAAAATATGGAGTCATCAGGTCTTTATAGAAAGAAGAGTAATTTGTCAGCACTTACAAACCTCGAGCGAAGCAAAATGGATGAGGAAAGTTTTATACACAAAAATATGAGTTTGGCCAGGGGAAAAGCAATGTTGACATATGATAGCGACAGCAATTATACCAACTATTATAGTGATGAGGAGATCTCAATCGAATCCAAGATTACAGAGGAGATGCAAGGTTTGAGGATGTTTGGTAGAGAGGGGATAGAAATAGACCTAAGTGCTGGTGGAAAGAAAGTCACAGATTTGTCACAGACTGATGGATCCAGTATAGCGAGTAAAAAATCAACTGCACCACTGCTTATAACACCAGGTGATTTCAACGAGCCACTCCCGGATAGAGTAGGAAACATGATTCTTGATAAAAAGCGGAAACAGTGGGTGAATGTCAACGAGTATATCCCAGTAGAGGAAGATAGCGATGGGAATACTAGACAGTTACAAAGCAGGTACAAGGCTTATTCACGAAGTAGCACAGGAGTAGATAGGGGAGGTGCAAGGTCAGTATATAACAATAATAGTGGTGGCGAAAGTAGTGCACCAATGCTGTTCGGCCCGGAAAGTCATAGACGAGGCACTATCCATACAAGCAACAGCTACAGCAAGATGAATAAGGATTCTGATATTAAGGGTTATATCGCCAGCGTCAGTGAAGAGTATTTTTATAACGCATTGAATAAAAAGACAATGTTGGCAACTATTAGCGATGCAGGATTTGAGGAACGCAAATCATCCGAGTCTGAAAAACGGAGAAATAAGTCGTTTGCCGGTGAAATTGATAGTCTTCGAAAAATCATCATGACTGACAACAATCTGATGCATCTAAATAACAAATACTTTGCAGATACCATTGAGCGAGGGCTCGGAAGGCAAGAGACAAAGCGACCTCCCAAGATAAATTTCACGATAGATACAAACTACAACGAACAGCAAGGCAGGGATGGAGCACAAGAGCTCGAAGACACGTTATTTTCCAAAATCAGAAGCCGAAATATCGCGGGAGAACATCTTACAATCCTCAACCTTAGTGGTTGTGGGCTGCGGAGCCTAGTTGGACTGTCGAAGCATCAGCCTATGCTTGAATATCTCAACATTCAAAATAATAAAATATCAAGCGTAGAGGGAATTCCTGAGGATCTTGTCAACCTAGAGGCCAAAAACAACTGGATATCGTTTAATGATGGTAAAAAGTTTAGGCTTAGAGACAAGCTACCACATTTGGAGGTAGTTGATATGAGCAACAATCAGGTCAGCGATATTGGTGTGTTTTCGGGGTTGTTGCACCTCCGGGTGCTGATTATTGACAAGAATCAAATCTCGACATTGAGCTCACTAGGACGGTGTACGCGGCTGCGGAAATTGTCTCTTGCAGGTAACTTTGTGACACAGTTCGACTTGGACTTGCGTGAAAAGATGCCGCGGCTGGAGGAGCTTGATCTCAGCAATAATAGGATTGAGAGTTTTGAAGCATTTACTCGCTTCAGTTCGATCAAAGTGCTGAACCTCGAGGCAAATGATATCCGAAATATTGGCGGAACCATTCTGACAATGCCTAAGCTGACTGCACTGAATCTGGCTAATAACCCCAAACTCTTTTCCTCCCGCAGTGAAGCACTTGAAGCTTTAATTCGCCCTGAAATATTTCCGGCTCTCAAGACGCTAAGAGTCGATGGTTGTCTTCTTAAAACTGCTCGTAGTGCCATTCCTAAGCTGCAAAAACTGCTTATCCGGGGTAACCTCAAGACACTCGATAAACCGCTGGAGATTTATCTAGATAATACCAGCCTCTTTTCTTTGAAGCAGTTGGTAATAAGTAATCGAATGTTATCCATAGTAGACTCCATGGTTAATAATAGTGGTTGGTGCATGGCAAGTCTTACCCGATTAGAACTAACATTTTGTGGGTTAACCTCCCTTCCCAGTAACTTTAGCCAGCTTTTTGCAAATTTAGAGCTTTTAGATCTTAGCGGAAATACTGACTTGCACGAATTACCAATGGGTCTGGTAAACCTTCATAGACTTAAGGTTCTCAGGTGCCAATATACTGCTATTGGCTGTAGAGACACTTTGCCAGCACATAAGCACTCAAAAGGCTCGCTAAACTCTGTGTATACCACAGATCTACACAAATCCGCTGATGATTCGTTTGTCAGCGACTCTTCCAGAATTTCGCAGCATCAATTATGGCCACAGCTTCTTTCTAAAAAAATTTTATCCAACATGAAAAACCTGGTAGAGCTGGATTTCCGTGGCTGTCCACTTACACAACTTATTTACTCATCCAAGGATCCCACTCCCTTTACACATTTTCTTAATCTTATCAGTCGTCCGTCCATGGCAGCCACAAGTTTACTGAAGAAAAACAACCAGCTAAATCTCCTAAACTCATACTCAATCAAACCTCTAAGTCGTACTCATATCTCTGAGTTTGATCTTGATCTGCTCTGCCAAATCGAATCGCTGTTCGTTTGCAGACAATCTGTACTCGATTCATTGCTTTCATCTCCTGATCTTCAAATTCTTACCCCTTCCGTATCCTCCTTCTCTCCATCTCAACTGCCTGCTCCTTCCCCCTTATCTGATTATCATGGTGACGTTGCCAAAAACCGTCACTTTAGCAACTCTTACTCCGTTTATTCCGCATATTCCCAATCTCCTATATCCCCTCCTTCCTCCATTGCATCGGTTTCCTCATCTTTTTCCTCCACATCCTCTCTAAATAATTTCTATACAAAACCACAGCTGTCTTCCATAGCGAATGACAAAAAACCTATTCCACCAACTCCCTCTCTATATCCCTACCCTTCTAAATCCTCGTCTTACGAACTGGATTCGTTTTACGCTCTTGATCGATCACATTGTCTATTACTGGAAAAATCTACACTGGGTTCCAATCTTTTATTCTACCGCGATTTCTATCGCATTAATGTCAAGAACATCCTGCCAAATCTGAAGTTTTTGGATGGTTTACCGACTTCAGTCTAGAACATTACCCCTTCACACGTCACTACTTCTTCCCCCCCACACCCCACACCCTTCCCCTTAATTTTCCATATTGTTCATTTGAGTATTTCGATTGATTAATTTTTTATTTGTCGCCTTTGTTACTGATATATACCCAGTTATTTAATAGTTAATACTTTTCCCATCTCTTTTAATCTTCATCTTGAAAATTAAACTGAAACTTCGTAATTGACATACCAAGGTTACACTTTGGTTACATCATAATAACACTCGCCACTTCAATCTCATTAACATTTCTTCTCCTCCCCCCTCACTCACCCACTGGTCAACCACATGTAGTTACTGTACCCTATAAAATAGGAGATATGTGATTAAGCCGTAAATTGCAGGCTCTATTGTATTTAATTAAATCTAATATTAACAACTCAAGATAAGCGCAAAAGTAAAATAACTAACGAATGTAGTGTGGTGTAGTGACGTGTAGTAAAGAAAGAAAGTGTGTATTGTACAACTATTTATAATCATAAAACAAATGTTCTGGTAAACCTTGATCGCCAGGCTTGAAGTTGTGGTTTTGGGATTCGAAATTACTGGCTGTGTCAATAATTTCAAATTTGTCCAAAAATTTGGAATATATACTCGGATTATTAAAGTTCTTGTTTTTTTCCAAATTCTCATTATAATGTAAATTCTGGGAATGTTTTAACATTATCCAGTGATCGAACTTTCGTTGCAACGCTTCGTCACAACAGCTGTTATTATTATCATTTATAAACTGTTCAATTTCATGGTCGGTTAACTTGTACTTGAGTCTTAGATACCCATATATCCCAATATCCTCTTTTATTAATGTATCACCACCATCCATCTGAATACCATTCTGATTATTCGTAGTCGGCTCTTCTTCTTTAAAGCTTGGATCCTCCTTTTGTTCAAGTTTCACCTCATTACTGTCACAACCTACTTGCTCCCCCTCGCTTAATTCCGATGAATCGCTGTACTGTAGCAAATTATCTAGTATATTCTCACTCATTTCCTTTTTCACACACCCTTATTTCCTGCTTTTACTCATTTCTCTTGTTTTTTTTTCTTCTCGAATTTGCTTTTGCTTTCGCTTTTGCTTTTGTTTTTGTGAGCTTTTATTATTATTACAAAACGAGTTTACTAATATTTTTATAAAAAAAAACTACCCATAAATTATAAAAATGTTTTAGTTGATTCCCCCCAAAACCAACCAAAACCTAGGCAAAAAAAAAAAGATGGTTATTATTCAGTTTTATCAATACTTGCCATACATACCACCCTTTTTTTTTGTTAGGAAGGCATATAGTGTGATACATGATTCTTATACTTTACCTCTTGAATTCAAACATTTCAAGATTCACTATTTACTTTCTCATGGCTACCAAGCTACTGTAATTTACTCGTTTATTTACAGATAATCGTAATTGATCAATTGTAAAAAAAAAGATATATAAATATATAAACACATAAACGTATAAACATATTAAATTTTTCATTCTTTGCTACTGGATAAAATATGAATTTTGATAGCAGTATGAACTACTTCATACGCCGTGCACATCTATACGCTTGGTCGTTCATAGATTTTAAACTTGAACGTTGTTGATGAATTGCATAAAGTGATCAGCCAGTTGCTTCACCTGCTCAGGTTCAAGCGGCGCTTTATTTCCAGGCTGTTGCAACCGACGAACTATATCTCTATTGATTTGTTTAAGATAGCTGGCAAGGTATAAATTGCACCCCATTACCATTACAAGTAGCAACAGCAGAGTTCCAGCAATAATTAAATAAAAAGACCTTGTCCAAACGTCAAGTTTCCGCAGTAGATAGTATACAAGCGAAAACACAAAAATGACCAATATTAGCTCGATTATAAAGTCCAATGTTCTGGGTGAATACCCATCAAGTATTTCAACCCCTGATGGATAGATTAGTCTCAGAAAATGCCCAATGTAGCTTACGAACGGACTTACTCGTTCTTCGAACTGTTCAAACAATTTGTTTACATGTGTAAAGTAGTCCAAAGCCAGTGTTGCTTGTTTAAGGTCGATTTTTTCCATATTGATTTTATTCGGTTGTGATATTATCGCTTTTGTCGGTATCTGTTTTTCTGATATTTCCAGTAACTTGTTAGATGAAGGTAATAAATATCTTTGTTTTGTTTATTGACAGGCCAAGGTGTTGATGTGAGTTTTATTTTAGTCGTAGAACGTGTTTTCTCTACTTTAGAGATTCTTTACACTAGATATTTAAAGATAATGGGCTCAGTTTATAAAAATTTAAAGCTGTTAAGTTAAAGAAAAGCGAGATCCATTGCATTGAATAAAACAATATGCGGATATGCGGCTTTATTTGATTTGCATTTGAGATTGCATTTTGTACAATTACAAAATATTAAATTCTGTTCTATTTCTGCTATGAACGATTAGCTTTAGCAAGGCTGTAAATGCGTATTTTTAGAAATAGTCACGCATATCGGAATTTGATCAAGTACCCAATATCCATTTTGATAATTCTAAGTATATATTGATTGGACATTTAATTTGCTATGTGAATTTTATAAAACCATGGTTTTGTTTCTATAATTAACACTGCTCAAAGTAGTGATACGGAAAATGTCTGAATTCTCCGGCTCGTGGAATGGCGAACCCAATCAATAATAATAATTGTGTAGCATAAAAGAGAAAGGCATTAACTGAGAATTAAACATAAACCACTGTGGTTTTGTACTATCTTCATGTTTTGCCCTTTGATTCTTTTCTGGAACTACGGCTGATATCTGTGGTTCCAACGACATTAGATGTACAGTTTAGACAAAAGATGAAGAGGCAATCTTGAGGTAGTGAAATGATGAAAAACATCAAAAAAACACACAAGGTATTTACGTAAGTTTAATATACTTGATAATGAGAGTCGCATGATAGATAGTGTGCTGAAAGATATTGTCCCTCTAGTTGTTTATTGTTTGGAATGAAGTGGTGTAATACCCAAAACGTAGATCTCTCTTTCAGTGAAATACTACAGAGTAATCTGAATAACCTGAGCGACCTGAATGGAATAAATACCTCATTTTATTAGCTATTCTTGCTACTCAACCATCAGCCCCGAATTACTGGGCGAAGGGGAGCTAACGCGCGTCTTCTCTAACTGTAAACCTACAAAGCACATAATTAGTCGATTGTGACGATTTCAACTAAACCCAGCTGTGCGTACGATCCACACAACTGTCGTATAAGTGAGTTTCCTGTTATTGTGCTCGCAGCTCTTTCACCTTCAAGCTCTTAGGTGCTTAGAGTTATTATTATCTATTAATATTCTTTTCTGTTGCAAGGTAAACCTGTGAAGTCTAGATCACTTTTTTCACATGCGAAAATACTAAGTATGTTTTGTTTTGCTTTTTCGCCATTTTGTCTGATTTTCAACTATTTCATGTTTTTTCTTGTTCGCAATAGCTATTAAAACTGTCTGAAAACGTGATAAAGAAAATTGAGCGGAAATAAATATTTTGCAGGAAAATATTAAACATATTTGAAAACTTGAGGGGGGAGAGAGAGGCGAGGGCAATTTTGGCAATGATTCTAGCGAATTAAAATCGAGAAATCTTTGAATTCCGCAAATAAAAAAAGTAAAACCTACTTCAAACACACCACACTTTAGCAGAAATAAAACGCATTGTTCAGGACATAACTTTACACAGTATCCAACAGCTTCAGAAAGAAAAAAGTGAAACGAGATACCCGTATTTTTTTAGACCCTTAGGCCTAGCCAAAGTTAGCGAAAAATGCAATAGACTAAAGAATTTGAAAATCAAAAGTGCGTTACGTATTTTTATAGCACATACACAGGATGGCACACTCATACGATTTAACACAAAGCACAATTAGATTGGTTGGGAATAAAGGAAGTAGGGCAGTAGAGCGGATTCAAAGGAAGCAAATAAAAAACATAAATCTACTAATATGGTACTACGTAAACAACCAGAAAAGAGTGAGGATGGGGCTATTTATGGCTGTGGCGCTCTTTTTTACAAGACAAAGTTACAAACTCTACTCGGCTCTTACGAGAGTAGGTGATTCGACAGTTAAAAACACAGAAAAGGGCCAAACCTCGTCAAAGTTCAAGAGTGATGTAAGTAATGATAATATATAATACTTTTTTGGTACCACATGAATCTCAGTTCAATGGTGTGACTTTTCGAATAAATGTACACACTTATAGATGAACAAGGAGTTTTTGGATAATTTTAAAAAAATATTGGCAATAATCATTCCTGGAGTTTTCACGAAGGAATTTGGAACTCTTATTATACATTCAATGCTACTAGGTAAGCCGTACTATCATCACCCCCCCCCCCCTTCCTCTCAACGAACAAAAAAATCTTATTATTATTTTTTACACTTACACATGTTATTCATATTACGGCTATTAGTTGCCCGAACCGTAATATCAGTCATGGTAGCATCACTAGATGGAGAGATAGTTAGTAGTATGGTAAGTTTGGTAACTCAGATATATTGCCAACACAATCTATAGTTTCATCACCTCCTATTATTTAAATTTTAATCCCTTGTATTACTAACTATAACTATCAAAGGTGTGTGTTTGCTTTTTACTTGTAAGGATTGACATTCTGATTAAACATATAAAACCTCTTACCTATGTTACACTAGGTTCGATTAAAATTTAAAGAGTTTTTCAAGGGTATCGGAAAATGGATGCTGCTGTCTATTCCCGCTACAATCACTAATAGTTCGGTAAGAATAAACGCTACATCACTATTTTTATGTTTTTTGTTTTCTCTTTAATATATTTATAACGGCTCTGTATTGAACAATAACTAGTATTTATTAGTGTATTCTGTTTACATCAAAATAGCTTGAGTATCTAAAACAGTCGCTTTCCATTCAATTTAATAAGAGACTAAACAACAAAATCTATGAAACCTACTTGAAAGGAAACACGTTTTATGCTTTATCTAACCTTGACAACAGAGTCAAGAATGCTGACCAGTAAGTGTCTACTACGCACTTTTAATCACATCCGTTAGTATTTTAGCCGTATGCCTGCTAAAATTTGACGATTTTATTTATGAGTGTAACTCGTGAAAGCCTAAAACATGTGCATCATTTGATTATGCTGTAAATTAGGGTAATTGTGGTTGATGTACAGAAGCTTTGTAACTCGCTGGCGCTTTTGTACTCAAACATGGCAAAACCTACTCTTGATTGTCTGGTTTACAACATTGAACTAGCAAAGAGAGTTGGGTTTGAATCGCTATTTGCTGTGAGTATGGTTATTCAACTATCCGCTGCTGTATTAAGAACTATCACACCGCCTTTTGGTACTTTGGTTGTCCAGGAGCAGAAGTTAGAGGTAATTTATAATTTGCTTTTTTTAAATCTCTAGTCGTTTAGATAAACGTGTGAGTAACTGGTATACATTTATAATATATAGGGTGATCTTCACCATGCTCATTCTCGAGTGATAGAGTATTCAGAGGAGATTGCCTTGTTCAGAGGACATGTGTTTGAGAGAAATGTTATCCAAAAAAAATACAAGCGCTTAATAAAGCATATAAATAGGGTGTTTAAACTGCACGTGTTTTATGGGATGATTGAAGATTTTGTTATAAAATATTTCTGGGGAGCTGCTGGCTTGGTTACTTGTGCAGTACCAGTTTTTGCTGAGCGTATTCCACCGGTTGAGCAAATGAAGACGTTGATGGAAAGTGATGAGCTTGTGTTTATGCGAAAAGTAGAATCGACTGCTGAAGATGTTTTAGGAATGAGAACGCGTGATTTTGTTATAAACAGAAGATTGCTATTGAGTGCTTCTGATGCACTAGGGCGGATAATCAGTTCTTATAAGGAAATAGTTCAGCTAGCAGGATATACTAAACGGGTTTCGGACCTTTTAGACGTTCTTGAAGAGGTTTCGCAAAACAAGTTTGTCAGAGATAAAATTGCTGGAAGTTCGCTAGCAGAGCAGGATTCTTTAAATGTCTCACGAAGGTTGGAGAAAATGGAGTTGAGGGAAGCAGGAAAAGTGGTTGAATGTGACTATATTGCTTTCAAGAAGGTGCCAATACTTTCACCAAACGGTGATGTCTTGATTTCAAGCATCTCGTTTGCCGTCCTTCCTGGGATGAATTTGCTTGTGGTTGGGCCAAATGGGTGTGGAAAATCATCAATGTTTAGAATTCTTGGTGGGTTGTGGCCTGTTTATGGTGAGTATAAACTTTGATTTTTTATTGTGTATATTTGTATTCCTATCACTAGCTATCATATATGCAACGTGAGCCTATTGGATAAGCAACACGAAATAGCTGTGTGTTTAATTTTTATAATCTTAGGCGGAACACTCTATCGTCCTCCCAGTTCAAACATTTTTTATCTACCGCAGCGACCATATATGTGTGCTGGAACACTCAGAGACCAAATAATTTATCCACACTCGATTTTGGAAATGAAAAAAAACAAGGTTACTGACAGCGATCTTGATAGGATTCTTAGGGTAGTTGAGTTGGGCTCGTTAGTTGCTAAAGAGGGAGGTTGGAATTCGGTGAAAGAATGGCGAGATTATCTATCAAGTGGGGATAAACAAAAGGTAACATTCCCAAATCTAATAAATAATAATAAAAAGTTCTGGTCTGTCTTTTTTTTTTTGTTATTATTATTATTATTCAGATACTTAAAGAGTTTTTTCTCAACCAATACTTGAATAGATTGCTATGGCAAGGTTATTTTACCACAAACCAAAGTATGCTATAATGGACGAATGTACAAGTTCTGTTAGTTTAGAGATCGAAGAAATTATGTATACCCATGCAGCAAAGCTCAACATCACAATGCTGACTGTATCTCATAGACAGTCGCTCTGGAGATATCACAATTACATTCTTGAGTTTGATGGGCAGGGCAACTACTATTTTTCAAAGTTTGATCCAGAGAAAAGGCTTGGTTTGCTGGCAGAAATGCAAAAGGTAAATACCACTGCGTTCAATAATCTGCGCTGTGTCCTATTTCCCATTTTTATAAGTATTTTGTATTGTGCGTGGTTCTAATATGTGATAATTCATTTGTTTTATAGCTTGATATGCAGACAAAGCTTTATAAAAGCCTAGACGAGAAGCTGGGCTCACTAAAACCCGAGTCTTCCTCATTGACAGACGCCTGATTGTACTAGAGCTTTTACAATGTTGCAACTAATGCTTGATATGTGTTTCTATATAATTGATATATTTATACAACCTGTATTTACGTTCTTTATTTTCGGTACCAAACCGCTTTATCTTTTTTTTTGATTAAATAAAATCACGCTACTTTGATTCTGATGTCTTACTTTCAGAGCGAGAGAGTAATAAAAGGATGTAGAAGGCTCTTTTATAATGATTTTGTCTTCCTGCATTTGGAGGAGCGCTAATATATGCGATGCGGTGGGTAAGTGGTGTTCATAGTGCGTATTTCCAAATTTTATTACGATTAAACCATTTTTTGCCAATTTACAATTTCCGCTTATTTATTTACCTTATTTCTTTTGTTAATAAATAACAGCCTTCTCAAGACAAGTTTAAAGTAGTCTAAAGATTTAAACATATTCAAATTCTGGAGACAAAAAACAATCAACAAATTGTGCATTTTTTAAAAGATATCGAGGAATTGATCTAATACTTTCACGAAATGGTAAGATTTTTTTTTAATATTTAGCCCTCTGTTGCACAGCTTTGGTATAATGGATTTATCACCACGTAATTTGAACGCACATCCTTTCTTTTTCCTCCTTAGCATGGCCGTGCTAGGATTAATAGAAGTGAAGAAGAAGAGTTAGAGCACAAGCTGCAGGAAAAGAGGGAGGTTGAAAGATACAAACACGTGATATCCAGCGTCCTGGGACATGTAAGTATTTTTATATAGTGTTTATCACAAACTATTCTATATTTACCACCTTTGATAATCTTCTATTCTTTATTCTCTGGTCCTCCAATCTTTATGTTTTTTCATGGAATGGAATATTGATTCATCAAATATCTTTTATGTATGGGAGACGAATTTAACGGTAAATATTTGTAATAGAGAGAAAAAAAGTCGTACACAAAAGAAGCGCTACAATGTACCACGACAATGCTCGAACTCAATCCCGAATTTCACACAGTTTGGAACTACCGAAGAGAGATACTCCTTGCGTTATTTGATGGGATCGAGCAGGCAGAAAAGCAGCAGTTTTTGGACAAGGAGTTGGAATTCATCAACAAAGCTATCCGGAAAAACATAAAAAGCTATTGGATGTGGAACCATAGGCTATGGATCCTAGAAAATATGCCCACGCCTGGCTGGGATAAGGAGTTGGGGCTGGTTGACATGCTTTTCAACATTGATGCTACAAACTGTAAGTTTTTTGTTTCTTTTTTTTTTCTGGGGGATCCTTGGAGTTTTATTGCCCGATACCATATCTTATTTATCATACGGAATATCAAGCTTTTTGTACTTTTTGTAAGATCCAACATCAAAATATAAATATTGGTCAACTAGTTCACGGATGGGACTACCGAAGGATGGTGGTGGAGCGGCTCAAGGCTTTAGGTGAATCAAAAAAGATAATTACCAAAGAGTTCAACTACACAAAATCCAGAATTAAAGATAACTTTGCAAACCACTCGGCCTGGCACTACCGCAGCAAGTTACTACCACAAGTAATGGATGGTCTGGACCATGGCTTGAAATCTAAAGTTCTGTCCAATGGTGAGCTGTGCCCCTTTTTTTGGCCCATAAATTTATCATGCTTAAGGCTGAAGCTCTTCTTTTAACTATAACCGAATTGAATTTTTAGAGGTGAAAATGATAAAGACAGCGATATATTCCGACCCTGATGATCAAAACGCGTGGCTGTATTACGATTGGTTGATAGAATTTGGTAAGGCATATTTGTATCATTTGACCAAGGGATTATTTTCAAAAATATCACATACAAACTCTTATTGGTATTATGTGCACTTTAGATTCCAATAAGGATAAAATGATAGAGGGAGGAATTGTGATGGCAAAGGAGTTGTTAGAATTAGAACCCAACTCAAAGTGTAAGATGATCACATACATTTTCTATGATAAATCACTACTTTACATTTTAACTGCAACGACCAATTTTTTAATACGGGTTTCCTCAAATATATCTGTTATAGATGCTCTTAAGGCTTTGGTGAAATATAACACTTATCATTCACAAAGCTTTTCAATCCCTTCTGAAAAGATTAAGGAGTGTCTAGAGTGCTTAGAGAGACTTAAAAGGATTGATACACTTAGGCTAGGCCAATATCAGGATATGGAGAAATCGATTACTTTCTTGAAAGCAAACGGAATATAACTGTAGCATTATGTACCACATCGCTTGAGCTCTATGATTGTAAAGATAAAGTCACACGGTTTTCTTTTGCTTACTTCCACAGAACTCCTTTGTTTCCAACTGATCAGCACAAAACACAAATATTTGGCCAGTTGTTTAGATTTTTATATGTGAATCAGGTGTATAACCACCACTGACCACAAAATGCATCTACTTGTTTAATTTGCAGCATAATTTTGAATACTGTTGAGTTAGTAGCTACGTTTACGTGTTTGTAAGAGCTTTAGGGCGCGTTTTTCAAAGTAACTGATAGTATAAAATTGATATTAAGCTGTGTGTGGTTCAAACGGCTGATTGATTCTCATAAACTTGTATTCGATGAGGTAGTAATCGACTGAGAGATTTGCCTTTGTATGAAAATGAAAGATTTATAGTGATATAGCAACAATATTATAAACAACAGATCTATCCGACTGCCTCTTTAGCGAATGTTGGAGAGTTTATAGTAAAAACAATATTAATAAAAACAGGCAAAAATAACGAAAAGAAAAGAGATCTAACAACCTTTCAACTTTCTCTTGGCAATAGATTTAAGCTTAGCAGCTTTTCCTTTTGGTGTACCTTTGATGGATGGTTTTATGTTGTATGGTTCGATTCCAAGTCTATTTCGTGCGTTAGAAGAGTATTTTTATCTTTAAATGGTGGCTTTTGTGCTTTCAAACCGGAAAAAAGGCGGGGGGGGGAAATGTTAAAACACTATGCTCTTACCTCATTTTGTTAGTCCAACTCAAAATCCATTTTCTTTGTTTCACTGGGATACCAAGATCCTTCATTGTTTTTCCGTCTGCTTTAAAAAGATGGTCCCAGTCCTAAAACAATTATTGTTATTAGTTTTCACATTACAGCAAGGTTATTGATTTGGTAAAATATTTCAATCCTTGATCATATCTTTAAATTTAAATTTACTTACAGTGAACTTCGAGTTATATTTTGCACAGTCACGCCCAATAGTATTCAGAAATATCTCTGTAGATTGTATTTTTCCTAGATTTGACAATAATGCAGTTTGGTTATTTAGAGCAACAGATTTATTCTAAAGGAAATAAATGTCGATTTTGGAGATTTAAACATGCAATAACATAACCCCCTAATCTTCAGCCAAGATTAAAAAAGAAAAGTACTCTTGCATCATTTAATTAATAGAAAACTTACCATATGGCATTGGAATTCTCTTTGCTGCCACTCCAGTAGAATATGATCTGAGCAAATTCGAGGGATTCACCGCCCGCCCCAAAATTTTAAACCTGTTTACAAACATTTTCGCAAGATATTGTCTTAAATGCCGCTGATTTCGAACCGAATAGTGCCTCTCGCCACACTTTTAAAGTTACTATTGAATATATCTGATTTGTATTCAATTTGGTTGTTAGAAACCACTATTAAAATATTTTTATTATCTATAAGCCCTGATTCATCCAAATCAGAAAAGTTTCAAATGATTAGAAAAAAAAAAGCAAGAAAATTTGGGGGGGAAAGAGAGAATCATTTTCAAAGCACATTCCGAGCATTAGCATTTATTGGCTAGGTATACAACTTTTCGGCCAAATCAGTATGGAAGGCTACTATTGGCTGAAACAGTTCTCAACAATAAAAACCCATTTTCGGAAAGCTAAAACCAAACTACAAATAAAGCCTAACCCCGTTAATTTAACGCAATGTCACCCTTTTGTTTTTTTTGGTCGTTTTTTTTTGTAATATCCACAGTATAGGCTTGAATAGTAAAACAGCAACAAACATGTCAATCCTGACCAGAGTCTTCGTATACATTTTGCTAGCTCTACTAAAGGGAGGGTCAGCTGAGGCTCCTGATGGGATATTTCGGGATACTAGACACACAAACAATTGGGCAGTGCTGGTAAGTTTCAAATATTCTAAATGTATATACTTCTTTGGTGCGAGATTTAACATTTAACCTATATTTTTTTAAAAACAAAAAACCAAAGGTGTGCACTTCGAGGTTCTGGTTTAACTATAGACATGTGGCCAATACCATGGCTATGTACCGAACCGTGAAAAGGTTGGGGATACCAGATTCCAACATTATATTAATGCTGGCCGACGATATGGCATGTAATCCTAGAAACCAAGTTCCTGGAGCTGTTTTTGATCATCCAAACAAAGTTGTTGATCTGTATGGTGATAATATTGAGGTAGATTACAGAGGCTATGAAGTAACCGTCGAAAACTTTATACGATTACTGACAGGTAAATATATTTTTTTATGCCATCAATTATGCCTATTGTTAGTATATGTATATGTATATTTATATGCATTTCCATCACGACTTTCACGAAATTTTTTTCTCTCTATACTCGCTGCCATACTTTCTGGTTCTGGAATTATTATCTAAAAAAAACTATATTTAACTAGGCCGAGTAACTCCAGAAACGCCACGTAGCAAGCGACTATTAACCGATGACAAATCCAACATTCTCATATTTATGACAGGACACGGAGGTGATGAATTTTTAAAGTTTCAGGACTTTAACGAAATTAGCAGCTATGATATTGCGTATGCTTTTGCTCAAATGTGGGAAAAGAAAAGATATAACGAAATACTCTTTATGATTGACACGTGTCAGGCAAATACGATGTATAAAACCTTTTACTCGCCCAACATAATTGCCATGGGGTCAAGTAACAAGGGAGAGAATTCATATTCGTACCACCACGATTATGAACTGGGAGTATCCGTGATAGATAGATTTACTTACTCAAATCTAAACTTTTTTGAACGTGTGAAACCCGGAAGCAAGTTAACATTGCAGGATTTAGTCAATTCATATGACAAAGACTTTATTGCATCTACGCCTGGGATTCGTACCGATCTCTTCAAACGACACCTGAATGAAACACTACTTTCTGAGTTTTTCGGTGCTGAACAAAACCTTGAATTGACTAAAAATACTGTTAAAGTCACACCACAGAATAATCAGCCTCGAAGAAATAAAGTTTCGTTGAGTACAAGGTTAGAATCTTACAAGGGTGTTGTTACGCGTGAGTCCAACAATCATCGTCTTGAAGTTAAACATGCCAATTTTGAATATTTGAATACAGTTGGGTCACTGATGTTTATGCTATTTTCCTATTCTATATACTCCCTATTTGTTTAGTCTTGACTTTCTTTTTTTACATGTTTGTATTTTTGCATTTTTTTTATACCGTATGTAACCGCTATGGCAGTGTAAACCAGGCGAACAGAAATATAGTGGCATGAAGAAGCGTTATTTGGATTCAGCCCGTTTATAAAAATAGTATGAGTAAGCTGGTTCATGCTCAACTGTGCGGGAATACATTTTATATTTATCAGCGTAGTATAAGGGAGGAGCGGTAGGGGCAGGGGCAGGGGCAGGTGTAGAATGTTGCTAAATATACCCACAATTTTTTTTGTTTAGTGTGAGCTGTAATGACATATGTTATTATGATAGACCTCTCATGTAAAACTAGGACATAGATAGAGGTAAAACAACGAGTTATCGACCATTTTGTTTTTCTGATTTACCTTTCACATTGACACCATTATTTTTACAAAAAAAAACCCCCCAACTACAAAGGAAAAAGTATACACTTGTATATTTAAATAAGCATTTACCCCTTCCAATACTGACACACAAGGCTTTATGGTGCTGTAAGCACAGATATATTTGTAGTGTTGAAAGCTGGCAGGCTATAACCTTTTTGGTATCGAATACACCACATCATTTATTATGTATCAACTATTATTTGTATATTCTCGAATAGTAATCCTGGTGCTTCATTCCATCATTGTGCTATGTATCAACTCGACCCCAACTTACAGGTATTTAGTACTCAATATTGTTAAAATGTTTATAAGCGATGTATCTATCAAGGTGGATACTTTTATCTATTTACTAATAAACATAAACGGAATGGAACATCAAAAAAAAAAGAATAGAGCTAAGACAAGCGTCTCTACCGCCAATAAAACCCAGATCGCTTAATAAACCAGCCAGAGGGCTATATGTCCGTGCGCATACCCGCCATAGGTTAAAAAATGTACATGACGTATATGTAAAGTGATCAATTACTCCATCGTTTTATTTCTATCATTACAGCTACGTTTTTTATTCTGGGTATATACACATCACCTATTCTAACCAACTGTACATATTATTCATAGTATTATGGAGTCGTCAAAATAGGTAATTCTAAGCCAAGAAAAAAAAGAATAAAAGGAGAATAAACCAAGTAAACGCATTACTATTGAATATTATAATCTGGATTAATGCTTAATAGGACACCCTCCCCAAGAGTTTAAGGTTAATTTCGACACTGGTTCCCCGTATCTATGGGTTCCTGGGAACAATTGCGTTTCAGTGTCTTGCAAACAGCATACCAGATATATACCGAGCATATCTACCACCTTCCAAGATATTGGTGGACTTTATTCGACAAATTATAGAACAGGAACTGTAAAAGCTCTTTCAGGTATGGATAACGTTCAACTGGAGGAAATAAACCTACCAAATCAAACCTTTTTCTACACACTTGAACAGGATAGTACCTTTGATTCACCACAGGTTGAGTTTGATGGGATATTTGGTCTGGGGTTAGGTCACAATGCTAAGCAAGGTAATGTTAAATACTCAAAAAAAAGTCTAAGCTTCGCCAATGTAGAGCCGGAGTTTCTTGAGCAAATTAATAATAAAAATATACATAGGTGTAGCATCTGAATCCAAATTTGACCTCCTACCAGTATCACCATTATTGAAGCTAAAAGATATTCTTCAATACGAAAACAGAACATTCTCGTTTAACGTTGCTGGCAGCCAGAACCAAATCGGAACATTGGTTGTTGGAGGGATTGAAAAAGCCTGTTTTAGAGGTGATCTCAAATGGATGAGTCTTACTTCCTACTCTAACTGGGAAATCAGTCTTGACAGAATATACTATCATAAACCCAAAAGTAATCTGTTGGGTATAGAAACAAACAGACCATTTGAAAATCCACATGTAGGTTTAGAAACGGAGGGGGTTGGGAACATCAATGGAGCTAGAGAACGCTTTGTTAACCACACAGCGGTTTTGGACACAGGTACCACATTCATAATTGGTGATAGGGCTACTGTTGATAGGATAAACAGGATTATCGGTGCAAACTTGGTTTCTGGTGTCATTGATTGCAAAAAATCAAAAAAACTGAAAAATATTTTCGTGGTGCTTGGTGGACATTTGTTCAAATTGGAGCCCAAGTATTATATATACTACGATAAGAAGAGTGGCTTGTGCTTTTCTTCGTGGGTAGCAGATGATAAAGGTACATCTTGGGTTGTGGGAATCTCGTTTCTGAAAAGGTATTACACTGTATTTGACTTTGAGAATTACAGGATAGGAATAGGTATGTGTTTGTGTTTGTATTTGTATTTGTGCTTGTCAGTATTAAGTGTGTTTGGTTTTATTAATTGAATACACGAGCGGTACGTACTTGTATTTTTACTTGGAATACCAGCAAAAAAAAAAGGTGAACGTATAAAAGCTATCGATCGCATAATTTTGGAGATGATCTAATAAAATTGCTATAAATGTTAACCCTTAGCTGAATATCGGTCGCAAGCTTTCCCAAAAAGTAAAATAGAAAACGAAACTGGTAGATAGTGTGAGCATATTATGCCAGAAATACATATAAAAGATAAAGACGAGGTATTTGCAAAGGGGATATATCAAGCTCAAACCCAAGAGCAAGAACAAAGCATCAAATATAATATTCGAAAGTTTAGCATATAAAAAAGAGCTATATTACATGTTTTAATTGAGAAAAGGACTTGTACATTTGAGCAATACTGTCGTAACCCAGAGATATCCTTTTTAGAATTGTTTGAACAGAATCGTTGCTCTTGTTGGCCTCTAAAGTCTCATCAACCTTGGATTTGGTTACTTGTATTTTATCATAAACACTTTTTAGTTTCTGCGTTTTAAAGGTATTGGAAGGTGGTTTAACAAGGATCCAAAAGTGTCTACTCAACTCAAAGCTCTCTGCATACAGTATTTGTATTTTTTTTGCCAGATCGGCGTCTCCGATAAGACTTTCTAACGTAATATTGGAATCAAATTTGCTAGTTTTTTTGAGAATAGATGCATTAAGCTGTTGCATTGTAGATTCAAAGACAGCAGAATCCACATCAAAACTAAGCTTCCCAGAAATACTGTGGAGGCTCTTCTTGCTCGACTCCAATATTTGAATTAGTTCGTCTTCACCCAATTCTTCGCTTTCAGTTGTAGATTCAGGTAGATTGAAGTAACTCTTTGTGTCTTTGAGATTTAAAAGAATTCCGCGATTTTGGTCGTGCTTTTTCAAGTCTTCAATGATGATAGCATTGGCAATTGAATCACTTTTACCATTCCTAGCTTTAGAAATGCTCTGCAACACCAGTTCTGAGTGCCTGTTAAACCTTCTAATTAACGATAAGCTCTCCTTATCCCGCCCTGGCTGCATCGTTATATCTTTCTCATTCCCTGTAGTAGGATGATCCTCTTCTGTTCTTGTCAAGTCCAAGAGAGGCCCCAGCTGGAATCCCTTGTTGGCCACATCTCCACCGCTATTAAGGTATTTATCTTCATTTTCCATACATTCGTCAAATATGCTGTCCCGTTCCGCAAGAGCCGACCTTTTAACTCTGTTTCTATTAAAATATTGTGATGCAAGAAATCTCCTCCAAAACTCCTTCTCACTTATTTTATTAGGCACGTTTTCGATATACGCATTTTTTATCTCGGGATATTGTTTGAAAATACTCTTTGCTATTTCAGGCGTAATTGTGTATTTGTAGTTTCCATTATCTTGCATCTCTGGCGCCAGATCCACCCATTCTGCACCCTCACCCTTTTTCATGCTAAGTTGTATTCTATAGTCTGCAAGAATATTCTCTCGACTACTCCAAAACTCCTCCTCATCCACCAATCCATTCAACACCAAATTTTTGTGAAGTAGTGCAAGATCGGGGTTTTGCTCCAGTACCATTGTCCGGAGCTTAATGTCCTGTCGCGATAATTTGACCTTCTTCCTACTGCTTTGCTGAACACTAGTTGCAGCCTCATTTTTTCGGGCTAGTAAATTGCTACTGTTGCTACTTTCGGACCTAGCAAGTGCAGATTGCCTTACCTGACTTATTTTGACTGCAATCGCATTCTTAAAACTATCGCGTTCGTTTTTTGCAACCTCCTTGCTACTTTCTATCCATTCAAACGTGTAGATGAGGTCTGTACCCTTGGATGAATTTACCGTCAATCTAAGTTTGATCCTAGATGACTCCTGTGTACTCACTTGCTGATTTTTTATCTGATTAAAGGGTATTGTGATTGTAACTTTGCTGCTATCTTTGATTACCCAAGCCAGTCGCTTGTTTGTATAGTAGAGCGTACCTTCCTTTTTGTTTAGGATAGTTGCACTTTTAAGATCAATGTTTTCGCCCGGCTCCCACATTTTCGTTTATTTGTACCCTTTCTTGCTGGTTGTTTTGAGTTACTTTAATAAGGAAATACCAATATGCTCTAGACTGCGATAGTTTTATCTCCAAAAATCTACCAAATCGTACAAACTAAGGGTATACTCAAATTCGTGCTTTATGCCTTGCCGTATTCTGTTATTGTTGATTTATCCAGCTTTTTTGCGTAAGGAATATTTTCCTGTAGTTCAATCCAAATTGATTGAGCTAACATAAATATCAAAGAAAAAATATTATTATTTGACAAGGCAGGCCAATTTGCAAAAATATTAAAAATAACTAAATCCTCCCAATCCTTTTAGGGCGGAGCTGACAATGATTTAATTTTATTCAATAGCTAAAACTACCTGTCGTTTATATTTCACAAGGCTTTTACTGTCGCATCTATGCCAGCGGTACAGAAAAAAAGCTATATACTCTCTCATTCTAAAGATATACTGGAGGCGTCTAGTTAGTCACTGAACAACCCGTATTTCCACCTATGCTACAACACCACTGCTATTTAGGGCGCATTGTTAAGAGTTGCATAGTCAAATATACTTAATGAGGGTAATCGCCCAACATCTTTATCTTCAAAAATCAGTAAAACTATTTTTATATTAAAAATCAAGAAAACTAGTGGGATGTCCATTCGTAAAATCTTTGAAAGGTAAAATAATATGCAAAAAGAAAAAAAAAGCCCTGAATCAACCTCGTTTTTCAGCTCACCACCACTACATAATTAAAGTCTCAACCAACAAAAGTAAATTTATTCTAGAAAAAAATAGAGTAGTGAAAAGGACTATATCCTAGAATCTCTGGTTTCGTTTTTAATATGTGTCAAAAACTCTATAGGATCAGTTCCTCCAGTGCCCTTTATGACATCACCTTCTTCTACAAACCTTGCCAACTTCCCAGGCTTTATACCATTGGTATGAGCAGCCACTACAGACTTTGGCCCTGCTACTTTGCTATCTGCACCGCTCACGGCACCACCACTTGCATTTCCAATGGTTTGAGCTTTATCTTGTACTGGAGAGGATGTCGCTGATTTTGGTGGAGTAGGGGTAGTGTCAGGAGCGTTGGAGCCCATAAAACTGTGACCTTTAGCCTGATTAACGATATACTTCTTTACAATTATCATGTGGTAGTCTCTGAATACCTTTAGATTCGAAATACACTTATTGTAAGCTTTGAGCAATCCGTTTTTCAACTTCAAGTCATCTCCACTAATATTTTTCAGTGATATATCATCAGCAGAAACACGTTCAATTTCGGCCTGGAACTTTTCATAATCGATTCTTGATACACCATCGGTGTTTATTAGAACAAACTCTCTAATGTGACAAACTTTCCCCATATCTTCGAGAAGGTCTTTATGTGTTCCAGGCATATAATCCCTCATTTCCATCAAAAACGGGTTGCCAGGAGGCTTTGGGTATTTCGCCTTCATTTCAGCCTTCATTGTATCAATGTTTTGAGCCTTATTGCCGTCAGTGGCTCCATTCTCCACACCGACATTGATGGGATAATGGTGTACTCCCAGGGCGATGTCGATCAGCTGGATCGTCGAAGATTGTGCAGCATTCCCTCCATAAAACTCTTGATATTCAGATTGAGTACCATCAGCCTCGTCCATAACCCCTTCATACTTCACTCCATGCTCCAAACCTGCCTCTTTCATATTTTTCCACCCTGCCATGTATTGTCTCATTCTCCAGTAAAATACGTAAGGATCACAGTTCTCAAACATTCTTGCCAAAAGTAAACGGAGGTCATTTATATGAGTAGACAATTTTTCAAGACCGCTTGTCACAGCACTGACATCACCTTTCGAAATGTCATTTATTATTTTGCCGATGTTTCTTAAAATCGCACCACTCTTTGCATCCATTGCCACTGTTACCAAAAAGAACCATGCTTCATCAAATGACCCGGTGAATAGCATACCATGTTTCAAGTTATCGAGACCAATGGGTCTGTTTTTGTCTATCAAGTTCCAGTTCCATACTACACTAGCCGCATTGGTAAATACTGGCTTGATTCGGAGCTTTTTGGATATGTTCCACCAAGGAACAGCCAGTGATGCTGGTAAAAATTGCTCAGCCTTCTGGTTAAGACCCCAAACGTAAGCATGAGAGAGAAAACACAGCACCACATATGCTCTATGCTCCTCCCTGCGGGTTGCAAGTTTTTCAATAGTAAGCACGGGCATGCTCTTGACCTTATCTCTAAGAACTTTTGCAAGCAAGTACTGACTTATATTGGAGGCAAGCTCTTCCCATGGCTCGTAATACGGATTTGGAAGCCTAGATAGTGGTTCTTCAGCAGGTATGAATCCCGATTCGAGATTTACCTCGTATTGATCGAGTGTCTTTGGCAAAAAGCTCCAGTCAATTGTCTCGTTAGTAGCGCTCATTTCTCTTGTACTGTTGTTTTCTTTCTTGTCTTTTAGTTAGTCCAGCCCTTGTGTTCTTTTTTCGGAGAGAAGTAGTCTAGTAAATCCTTTTGTTGGTAAGCTGTAAAATAGGTCTGTACTCTTAATTGCACCTTTCTCTTTGTGTTTTTTATGTAAAAAAAATAATTTCCACAATTCTTTGTTGAAAAGTATGAGGTTCGGGAGATTTCCTCGCTTATATACAACAAGAGGATGTGTGTTCTAGGCTTTAGATATTACTTTAGAGTACTTTTTTTGCGTGGGAGTCTGGTTCAAAAAGTATAATTTTCCCCTATCTTTAAATCAATCATATCGTACCCGATAAATTGGTGGTGAATATTTGGTTAGTAATTAATAGCCAATAAAAATTGTCACTTTCTGTGGAAAACATGTATCAGTTTCAAAAAAAATTGACAGCATTTAGGTTTGAAAAGCACCGTGAGAGTTTGATTTTATTGATAACGAATATTGGGTTACTCATCTTGATAAACTCGAGAAGCAAATGAAAAAATGTTCAGCTTATTCAGCATCAGTTGGTTAGTTAAAGATCATATTCAACGGACTTTGCCGTCCTTTCCCAGGCTTCAACTTCGATAAAAATGTATTGTAGTACAAGAAAACGTGTGGCCTAGTCTTGTCTTGCCTTCAACTAGGGCTTATTTTCTCATTTAAAGAAACCAACCTCTAGGCGAACGGCATGTGCAAATATCATTTGCTGAAATAATGCCATTATAGGAGATTGCGCAGCTAAAAGAACACAAAATACAATCTTGTGTTTTTAAAATGTTAGGAGAGAGAAAGGGGAGGTTTCAAGTTTACCTCTTGTGAAAGTAGTTAAGTGATACCACTACCTGAACAGTATTATTTTAACAAGCATACAAAAATTAATGAAAATAGTTAAAGCCCGCTCCATACTCCCCAGTTATATAATATAGTGATCAAATATACTCTACAGTACTTCCGCCAATAGGAATATCCGAAATATAAAACTTGGTAGTGAATTTGCCGCTTGCTTCCTCCTTAAATATGTTCTGGATCTTGTGGGCAATCTGTTCAAAATTATCTGTCGCCAGAGCGAGGACGGTCGGGCCAGCACCACTCAAGCAGACACCAAGCAATCCAGGTGTATTCTGTGGGTTCAGGGTATCCACAATTTTCTCTAGCCCAGGTACCAACTGTTTTCTATAAGGCTGGTGTAATTTGTCCTTCATTGCATTGTATATTAAATTCGGATTTGGATTTTCAGCACCTAAAGCCAGAGTAAGCACAGACAGTCTCTGAAGATTGAAAACCTATTTATCATACCACAGAAATTCATATTTTAGCTAACTGGAAGCTAGATTTCAGATTTTCCATAGCCCAACTAATGGTATATAAATAATTGATATTAACTTACAACATCGCTTTTTTCATAGGAGGTTGGTAAAACCGATCGAGCAACAGATGTGGACAACTCAAACTGTGGGACAACAGTTACTGCCTTGATTTTATCAGAGTATGGTACCCTGACAAAATCTATGGAATCCCCTGAAATACTCTTATTCGAACCTTTATTGGCATCCGCTGTTGCAGTATTATCGTCAGAATTACTAGCATGATTAATATAACTCGCTACAATACCACCTACCATTGCAGGTGTAATGTTATCCGGATGATTTTCAAACACTAAGCAGTACTTAAGTAGTTCCTCACGTGAAAAACCGAGTTTACCAACCTCATTCGCAAGAATGGCTCCTGCAACGATCGCTGCTGCAGAAGAGCCCATTCCTCTACCTAAGGGAATGTTATTCTCAGCAACCACCTTTGTATACTTGGGAAACTTGGAAAATCCGTTATTTTTGAGAATGAACAATGCAACGACCAAGATAATGTTCTTCTCGGGTTCTAAAGGCACGGTTGAATTATCCCCAGAGTATTGTATTTCTACATTAAACCCAGGGTTTTTGGCCGAACTTGGAACCTCTTCGTATAACGATATGTCTAGTTTAAGCAAAATATTTACAGCTAGACCAATAACATCAAATCCAGGCCCCATATTTGCCGAGGTGGCGGGGACGCGAATCTCAAATCTGTTTCCACTCATCTTTACACGTATGATTCCAACTCGCTAGTGTGAAGCCCCAAATTCTATACGATTATACACACGTATTAAATGTTAGTACTTGGAATTATGTTTCCACTTGAATCTCAACATAGATTGTTGTCTTTTATTTATGTGTACCTGGTATGAGCAATTTAAATGAGCTAATTTTAATTTGCAGGAAAAACAAAATACATTCGATAGTTCACTTACTTTTTTACTAGTTAGCTTGTGTTTGTTTTTTCCGGATGAAAAAATGAAAAAGGTTGAAATATTATAATAATTAAGGGAGAATCTGCTATTTAAGCTTATTTTGGAAGCATTTTTAAATAATCTGCTACTTAGTCATTACTTATCACTCAAAAAAAAAAAAGAATGTATATAGATTCAGATACAGATTGAGATTGGATCCACATAGTTTATTTTCCAATTACCAAATGGAGGAAAAGTGCTAAAACTATTGGCTTGCGATTTAGAGGGAGCAGATTGAACCAATTTAAAAAGATGGGCATCAGCGTTAATCTGAGACTTGAGTGACAGTGCAAGGAAAATAGGAAGGGTAATGAGGGCTTGGACTGCTGGTCGGTCTACGAGTTATACAATATTCAAATCAATAGTATAGACATCTAATAGCGACAGTATACTATCAAGAAACAGAATGGTGACATCAGTTAATATATTAGCGGGTGCTTTAACCCAAATGAGAGATGAAGCCTTCTAATTTTTGTACTTTTTTTTGTTGGTTTGTCTAGTTATTGTGTGAACATGACCAAAAAAGTGGTGTTTACCTATAGAAATATTAAATTTGGACATATCTGGTAAGCTTATCGTAGAGGTACAAAAATAAAGGTGCATTTTCGTATTTTAACAAGAAAAAAAGGTATGTATATTTGTTGTGTATAATAATTACTCTGTTTCCACTTTTTTGAAAAGGACTTTAGTTCCAAGCTGTGTTTTAATAAAAAAGGATACATTTGTGTACTACAGGTGTGCGATCATAAGTACTGGCCACTCGAGTAGCAAGAGTTGACTATTTGGGAGTTAGCTACGGCCAATTTCGTAAAAACCAAAATTTTCCTCTCAATTTGCTTCATCTTTAAAAATTCAGGTTGCCACACCAGTATTTAATAGAGCACTTAATAAAGAAGACAAAGCGCTTAGAACACACATAAAGGTTGTTGGTATCTAAAGTTTTTGCTGTTCACAGATAATCTAGATGGTCATGTGAGGGCAGGCTTCACAGGCTGATTTTCACGCTAATACTTTGTTCAATCATGTCATGACTTGGATACAAGAGCACTTTGTTATTTTCCTGAAGCTTTTCATTTATTTATATGAGCATCTGGGTAGCTGGCCAAAAAAAACCTCATGACCCGGAGGGTAAAGGGTATACTGTAGAAGCTTTGCAACAACCTATATTCTTCATTTTTCCTTTGAACATATGCCAAGATTTTGTTTCATTAAAAACAAAATATGGCCTATGGAGGGTAAACATTATGTAATTTTCACAACTGTTACCAAAATAAAGATGTTAAACTGGCTTTAGGGGGAAAATAAAGACAACAAAATCGCGGGATTCTTGGAGCATGATTTTGGGCCATTTTTTCTTGTTGCTAATTTGCGGGTTAAAGAGAACTAGGGTAAAATAAAAATTGGCATAATTCTTGACACAAAGCCCATTTGCTTTATTTTTTACCAAGACAAAAGCTGTTTGTTGGTAATGAAAAGATCAATTTGGGGGAAGAGCAGAAGGCGAGAATAAAATTGGGAGAGGTTCAAACCATTTGAATATATAGCAGGAAATACTATTTGTATATTTTAGCACTGGGCAAAGCCTTTTTTGTTTAGATAAATACGCATAAAAAACACTTTTGAACAAAGTATTCAAAAAACAAGGGCACTACACAGTCCAAAATAACAGTTTAGCAGGCTTCGGATACTAAGAATAGCATAAGACTCGATTGTTTTTATAATTTGTCCTATAGGTTTCAAGAACATACAAGGAATTAGAGGGTATTATTCTGCTTAATAGTTACAGAGTACATTAAGCGCTTTTTATTTTTATCGAATTTAAAAACTTAATTTCCAGTTAAAAGAAAAAACACTATGGGTGGAGGAGGTAGCCAGAAGGGAGGTTCAGTGAATATTGAAGACAAACAGGTAAGTTACTTTTCTAGCAGATATAATGTAGAAATTAACGCTGCCTTGTGAGGTACGATCTTTTAATAACACCTTGCGATACTATGGCTTATAGGAGAAAAAGTACTCAAAGTTGTTGTATGCAAAGAGCAAAGTGTACGTGTACAGGTCCGATAAAGAAAGTGACAAAATAGCAGGCCTTTTGGGAGTTTTGGAGAAGGAGCCTGGGGAGCTCTATATATCATGGGGACCTGAATCACTGTTCCCAGACAAAGAAAAGGAAAAGTATATTGAATTTGAACTTTGTAATGACAGGGTATCGAACACAGATATTCAAGACAGTGTAGGATATTATGTGGAAGATATCTACTTGGAAAGACAAGGAGAGCTAACTGGCACTGATCTCTACGTGTTCTGCATTAAATTAGAGGATATTTACGCATTTTTGTGTACTTGGCCCGCATTTACCAGAAGATATGGATCCATCACAATAAACTTGCATAGTGGAGTGACAATGCCGCCACTACACTTCCACGATGAAGAAAGCGCGAGTCGGCTGTTTGGATTGGGAGGGGTTTGGGGTGGACAGGATTTGTTAACTTGGTTGGATACTTTTTACAGTATATGCAGAGCCGAGAGGCAGATGAATCTTTTTATTGTGGGACCAAAAAGAGACGGTGACAGCTTGAAGGCAGATGGTAGTAAGTTTGAGGAGAAGAGTGGTAAGGTAAGAGAAGAGGACACACGTGATGATAGTCCAACAGCAGCAAAATGGAGCCCTGAAGAATTCTCCAAAATGGCAAGCAAATATGGGGAAAAGCTGTACCAGGATAACAAGACAAAGATAGATCCAATAGCAAAGCAAGTTAGCGACATTCGATGGAACGTATTTGAAACATTTTCGCATATAACAAAAGCGGTACGAGATGCGACCAAGACTATGCTCGACCACCCGGCGGCGCAGCCTATTGTACCACTATTGCCCGCATCGGTTCAAGAGTTATCTACACGACACGGGGATGAAAAAAACAGTTATTTTGCGAATCGAATGGCTCGTGGAAAGGTAGCTGGAATGCAGAACGCGACATTGGAATATGAATCAGCAAGAGTTTACTTGGCAAAATGGGCTGGAATGCATATATTCAGAAAGGAAAACGAGGAAAACGAGATGGAAATTGAAATGGCGGGACTGAAGGACAAAGGTAGAATTACCGAGTGGGAGCGAACCAAGAATCCAAGTATATGGGACGAGTGGCAGTCTGAAAGGGGCGAGTTGGGAGATTTTGATGTGATATTTGTAAGTTACTACTGAGAAGAGTGTATATTATATGCATTATATGTATTATATGTATTTTATCTAGAGATGTGCTTTTAGATTAAGCAAAGTGGGTTTTTGATCAAGATTTGAACTTGAAAATGAAATTAAAAATATAGAGCGAGAGTTCAATGGACCTTCCAAAACCATTAAGAACACAAAAGCCATTGAGTGCAGAAACATGGTATGGGTATTTTTACAAAGATGGTGTGATGGACCCAGAAGAAAGGCTACTGGTTGATAAACAAGAAATCTTGAAAGCTATATTCTCAGGGGGTATTGAGGGCGATATTAGACCAGTTGTTTGGAAGTATTTATTGGGAATATATCCTTGGGATAGTAGCATTGGTGAAAGGAACAGAATAGACAAGGAAAACAACGAGAAATATTACCATAGCAAAGGAGAGTGGCTACATGATGCAGAGTTGAAGGATGGAGAAGATTATGTCGAACAGAGTAGCAGAATAGAGAAGGACGTGTTACGTACAGATAGGAATATAGAGACATTTGCAACGGACGAAGTCGCAGGGACAGATGCTGAACATTTGACCAGCAACGGCATGCCAGGTAGCAGTGCAAATCTGGAGCAGCTGAAGGATATACTGATGACGTACCATTACACAGACAACCACGAGAGTGCAGAAAGGCTTGGATACGTTCAAGGGATGAGCGATCTTTTGACACCAATATATGCTGTATTTCAAAACGAGGTTGACACGTATTTTGGGTTTGTTGGGTTTATGAATAGAATGAGAAGAAACTTTCTGCGAAATCAGAGTGGAATGACAGATCAGTTGGAGACGCTGTCACAGCTAGTGAGGCTGGCAGATCCCATGTACTACGACCACTTGGAGAAGACCAATAGCTCGAATATGTTTTGTTGTTTCAGGTGGTTATTGATATGGTTTAAGAGAGAGTTTAGCTTTGCCGAAATTACGCAATTATGGGAAGTGCTGTGGACTGATTATTTGAGTGAAGAGTTTGTACTACTTGTGGCACTTGCAATTCTACTTCGACACAAAGACGTGATTATGGATCATCTGATTGCGTTTGATGAGGTGCTAAAGTACGTAAATGAACTGAGTGGTTGTATCAGGTTGAATGTGGCTCTAAAAGATGCCGAGTTGTTATTTTACAGACTCAGACAGCGTATTAACAACATTGATGTTGAAGTGGCGTCAACCATCCAACGAGTGTCTGAAGGGCTTGGAGATAGTGAGGAAAAGGATAACAATGGTAAAGTTGTAGAGGGGACCTTGGTGGATTTAGATAGTTCAGATAATTCAGATACCAATAAAAATGAAGCTTTGGCGACTGCCGGCTCTTCAGCAGCAGCAAAATCTACACAACCAACACGACCAGCACAATCAACTCAAGCAAAAGAGTCGAAAGAGTCAATGTCAAATGTGGTTGCGACTCCGGCAGTGGTGGCCGCTGTGGTTCCCGAGCGAATCCGCAAGATATTTTACCCATAAGCAATCCGAACAGCACTAGTAACGGTGATGATACTGCAAATGGAGAACACCATTAGTGTTGATTAGCTACCCTTATAGTTACCTCAGTTTTTATGTTTCTTTCTTCTTAAAAGACCATTAAATAAAATAAAGTAGAGGAGGAATGAAGGGTAACGAAGAGTTTATTTAATTTCATTAAAAGAATCCAATGCAGAGTCAACCAAACCAAATAAATAAACGAGGTAACACTCAGTTATCATAAAGTGAATATCTGAAACTGACGAGATATTTGTAGCATCCTTAGATTCAGAGTTGGA
>LSSK01001577.1:0-14047 GCA_001969505.1 Zancudomyces culisetae
GAGAGGGAAAGAGAGAGGGAAAGGGAAAGGATTCAGGCAGTGAGTGTGGAGGAAGTTCCAGTAGGAAGGAGTAGGGGGTTAGCACGAAAACGAAGGGCGCCGCAAAGTAAAAGTAACAACAACAATAATAGTAACAACAACAACAATAACAACAACAAAAATAACAACAATAGTGGTGGTAATGGGGTAAAGAGTGTACAGAGCAGAGGGTTGAGAGAGTTTTATGGAGGGCAAATAGAGAAAGATGGAAGGAGAGGAAATAGAGCAACAATAAAGGAAATGGAATTTGATTTTGATATAAACCGACCATTTGAAGCGAAGAGTAAAGAGGTGGAGGAGTATAAGGCGTATTTGAAGACTAGGGGACAATTTGCGGTGGAATCATATATGAATAAGAGTCGAAAGCGAAGAAAAAGATATCACGAGCTATTTGTGGACAAGTATTATGCAAGACTTCCAAAAAAGCTAATGAATGATACCAGTATATTTGACGGAGAGGCGAATATAATAACGAGCGATAGTAGTGAAGAAAGTGGGGATGGGGTAGCAGATCAAATGGTGGTGGATCCAAGAAAGTATAAGAGGCGAATGATACAAAGACAAAGGAATGCTGAGGAAGACGAAGATGGTGAGGGAGATGAGGAAGGACAAAGAAATAGGGAGAGGTATTGGGACTGGCAAAAAGATTTGAAGTCAGAGGATCAAAAGTCGCTGATCGACAGAGTGTATAAGCAAGTTCATGGGTTTGGATGGAATGGAGGAATAGAGATCCTGGACAAAAATTTACCAGGATTTCAATCGACATCATTATCGATGCATGAAAATAGACAGTACAATAGTGGAGCAATGATATCACAGCTACATAATGAGACAGGGTTTAAGTATGGTAGTGGTAGTGGTAGTGGTGGTGGTGGTAGGAATGAAAGTATTTCAATAAAACAAGAGGAAGAACAAGAGGAGGAGGTGGAAGAAGTGATAGACGAGGAAGAAGAGGAGCGGCGTGAAATACAAGCAAAAATGAAGGAGATAGCCGAGGCAGTACCCAAGGTATATAAGCAGATGCAGCAGATTCTAAACATGAAGCAGGCAAACAATAAAAAGATAGTATACTATTGTCAGCGGGAGATGCGGCGGGTGTTTGGAGGGAATATGCATCGGGGTGGAGTGGTTACGACGTTGGGAGACAACCGGGCGTCGAAGGAATCGATTATTCGTATGCGGCGAGCGACAAGAGAGTCGTTATTGTATTGGAAACGACATGAGCGGGAGGAGCGGGAGGCACGTAAGCGGGCAGAAAGAGAGGCGTTGGATAAGATGAGACAAGAGGAGGAGGCGAGAGAGGCAACTAGACAGTCGCGAAAGTTGAACTTTTTGATTACACAAACAGAGCTTTATAGTCACTTTGTAGGTAGTAAGATGGGGATGGAAATGGAAATGGAAATGGGAGGAGGAGGAGTTAATACAAATAAACATAAAAAGAAAGTAGGAGGATTACAACAACAACAATCACAACAACAACAACAACAACATTATCAAGAAGAGGAAGAAGAGGAAGAGGAAGAGGGTGAAAAGGTAGATGATGATTTAGATTTTCTTAATGATAGTGATGAAAAAATCCAGGAACGTGCTAGAAGACAAGCACAAGATGCATTAGAAAAGCAGTTAGAAAAGACGCGAGAGTTCGATACAGATTCCAAACGACACAAAACGGCAAGCCAGGAGGTGGAGTTGAAACAAGCAGTGGAGAATTTGAATTTCCAGGAACCATCGATGTTGGGAGAAGAAACGGTTCACATATCACAACCCAAGATGTTGATGTGTAAATTGAAGGAGTACCAGCTGAAGGGGTTGAATTGGCTGGTGAATTTGTACGAACAGGGCATTAATGGGATTTTGGCGGATGAGATGGGTTTGGGCAAGACTGTCCAGTCGATATCTCTGATGGCGTATTTGGTAGAAAAGTATGGTATTTGGGGTCCGTTTATGGTCGTTGTACCTGCAACCACTCTGCATAACTGGCAGCAAGAGATTTCGCGTTTTGTTCCCGACGTCAAGATTTTGCCGTACTGGGGAACCCAGCGTGACCGAAAGATTCTACGCAAGTCGTTCTGGGATGTTAAGAAGCTGGGCCGTCGAGACTCTCCGTTCCATGTATTGATTACCTCGTATCAACTGGTTGTATCTGACGAAACTGTGTTGAATCGTGTCAAGTGGCAGTACATGGTGCTAGACGAGGCCCAAGCCATCAAATCGTCGGCCTCGACTCGATGGAAAGTGCTGTTGCAATTCAAATGTCGTAATCGGCTATTGCTTACGGGCACACCCATCCAGAACAGTATGCAGGAACTGTGGGCTCTACTGCATTTTATTATGCCGTCGTTGTTTGATTCCCATGAGGAATTTAGTGAATGGTTTTCCAAAGACATTGAATCTCATGCTGAGACCAATTCCATGTTGAATTTCCGACAGTTGCAGCGCTTGCATATGATTCTCAAGCCGTTTATGCTGCGACGTACAAAGAAGCATGTACAAAACGAGTTGGGCGAGAAGATTGAGCATTTGGTGTATTGTAATTTGACTCATAAACAGACCGAAATGTATAAAGGTTTGATGCGGCGCATCTCTGTCGATGATTTGTTGACCCGCCTCAACAACAACAACTACAAGTCTTCAAAGGAAAGTGACGAGAGTCTGATGAATCTAGTCATGCAGTTCCGTAAGGTTTGTAACCATCCCGAGCTATTTGAGCGTGGCGAAATCGAGAGTCCCTATGCTCTTGTCAACCATTCCTATGCCCCACTCAATCGACCTGAAAGTAATTGGTTATATCAAAAGAGTTCTAAACCTGTACTTGGTTTATATCTACCTAATCTTATTTCGGTTACATTGGCATATCAATTCAAACGTGCTCGATTGTTTGTTGATCGATTTCTATCTCAATCCCAATCTCAGTCTTTGTCTATTTTCAACAATTCTTACTATTCGCCTTATTATACCAATTTGGATTTGGAAACACAAGCTTTATCAAACCTGCGTTTGTTGTTGTCTGTTACTAGTGATTTATATCAATATAGTGATCTCAAATCTCTGAATCCAATGTATAAACCCAGTGTAATTGCTCCAACTCCTTCTCTTGTTACTTTTACTGCTAATCCTGTTCTTACCAACTACAATGACAATGACAACTACAACTACAACGACAACTACATTAATAATGCTATTTCAACTGGTTGTATTAAATCCACTCTAAAACAACAATTACATGATATGTATCATCATACCAATTTTCCTAATTCATTTCTTACCAAAGGTTCTTCTTTGGTATGGACTCCTTCCAGTGAAAAGTTGATATTGCATGCGGGAAAGATGAAGGTATTGGATCCTTTGCTATCACAACTCAAGGCTGATGGCCACCGTGTCTTGATATATTTCCAGATGACTCGGATGATTGATTTGATGGAAGAGTATTTGGCATACCGTCAATATACATACTTGAGACTCGATGGGTCTAGCAAGATCAGTGATAGAAACAGTATGGTGATGGATTGGCAAACGAGGCCGGATATTTTTATCTTCTTGTTGTCTACTCGTGCTGGTGGGTTGGGAATCAATTTGACTGCTGCTGATACCGTCATTTTTTATGATTCTGATTGGAATCCCACCGTTGATCAACAAGCTATGGATCGTGCTCATCGGTTAGGTCAGACTAAACAAGTTACCGTTTATCGATTGATTACTCAGGGAACCATAGAGTTGCGGATTTTGGAAAGGGCAAGACAAAAGGATAATATTCATAAATTGGTTATTTCTGCTCATAAAAATAACCAATTGGTATCTCCCAATGACAATAGTGAATCTTCCTCCACTTCAACTAATAACAATAACAATAACAATAACAATAATGATGTAGATTCAAAGAGTAAACAACAAGATGATCAAGAAATTCCAACTACTTCAGCTGAACTTCGTCCAAATGATATTGTATCTTTATTACTTGATGAAACTGATGAATTGGATATGGAAAAGTTATCACTTCAACTAACCGAATCACGAGCACGAGCACGAGCACGAGCAGAAGCACAAGCACAAGCACAAGCACTTTCTCTTACAAATACTATGCAACAAACAAATGATTTAATCAGCTCCAAGAAAATGGATATATTCGATGAATACTATCATCTAAAAGAACAATTGAAATTACAACAGCAACAACATCAAAAGAGTCTAAAACGCTCTCGGAAATCTACTAAAGGTAAAAACAAGATGAAAAAGGATGAATCATTATCAAACTCGAATACCACCACTGCTACTGTTGCTCCTCTCCCAGAACCAGAACTAGAGCCAGAACCACAGCCACAGCCAGAACCACAGCCACAGCCACAGCCACAACCACAACCACAACTAGTTCAAGATCAAACACCAACTACTATTGATTCACCAAATGAAAATAATCTTCTTGACAATAATAACAATAACAATAACAATATCATTAATAATAGTAATAGTAATAGTAATATTGATAATAGTATTTAATAATCAAATAAAAACACAACACTTTTCTCTCTTCTTTCTACATAAAACAATTCTAATAAAAAGAGAGAAACATAAAGATGAAGATGAAATCAAAGTTTAACAATTTCCAAAAACAAAAATCCAGTTTGTCGAGGATCCAACATCCGATACCCATAGGGCTCCAAAACCCTCCGGTTACCATCCACAATCACCTGTCCCAACTTTCGCATCCGCCGTTGGTAATGCGATTTGAAAACCAACTGGCTTGTATACAATGTGAATACCCCCAGTACCCCTTCAAAGAAATTGATAATCCGTGACCCCTCTGCTCCCCTAAGAACCTCATTGATTCGCTGTATAAACTCTGTATATTCCCTCTCCGAAATCCCCCCTCCCTCTCCCCCTCCTCCTCCTTCTCCTCCTCTTGTTTTTGTTGCTGATTTTATCGATTCTGGAAGTTGCGTTGAAAATCTAATATACCGTGTTGATGTATGTGGTTGCCTTGTTCTTTTAATCCTTGATTGGTTTATATCTTGCCTATTATTCGTCGCAAACCCATCTTCACCACTACTTCCTCCTCCATTATTATTATTATTATTATCTGTTGCGTTTGTCGGTGTAGAATAATCCCGTGGAATCCTAATTCTTTCTTTACTTTTACTTCCTTTACTATCATTATTTTCATTTTCATTTTCATTATCAGGTCTTTGTTGATTTATTTTATATTTAAATGTATTATCCGAATCGTATATAATCTTATTATTCTTCCTATCGTTGCCATCATCACCTCCATCTCTTGAATTTGGCTTTGTTTGCGGTTTTGCTTTCGTCTTTGGTTTATTCACATTACTCTCTTTATTTCCACCACCACCATTACTATTATTGCTATTGCTATACTCAATAGTCATACCAGCTTGTTTAACATTAGCATTAGCATTGTTGGGTTTGTTCATCTCTCCCATTCCTGTCTTTATTTTTATTTCCTCACTTTTCTTTCCATTTACACAAACATCACTATTACCCCCTTTTTCCAATAAAACCGGTTCGGTATACTCCTTATTATATTTTTTCTCCACCCCCACATTACCAAAACTACCTTGCGTTGTGATTTTTGTGTTGGGTTTTACACTATTCTCAATTTCTAATACTCTATTCTTCTCCTTATTCTTATCCTCCTTGCCCTCATCACCATCGCCATCACCATCACACTCACCATCACACTCACGACCGTTGCTTATATTTATTGATTCTTCCTCTTCTTCCACCAAACTCATCTTTTTGAATTTCTTGGCATCGTCTTTATCTCCCCCATTCCTATTCCCATTCCCGTTCGCATTCCCATTTACCTGTCTTTTTTCTCCATTGAGCATAGGTGTATTAGTCACAGATGTTACACCTTCTTTTTGGCCACTCTGGATTACGTGATCAATCGATGTCACATTTCTCCTCTCTCTTCGTCTCTCCTCTTCATACCTTCCTCGCCTGCTACCATCCCTGTTTCCTGTATACTCTGTATCTTCTCTTACCACTCTTGCTCCTGCTCCTGCTCCTGCTCCTGTTCTTCTGCCTTCTACATTTTTTCTAATCATTCCCATCTTTATCCCTTCCATCTCCCTTTCTCTTTCTCTTTCCCTCTCTCTTTCTCTTTCTCTTTCCACCCTTGCTCCAAGTTCAGTTCCAAAACTAGTAATATCAACCATCGACCCCGCTCTCGATCCTGCTCTTGATCCAACTCTTGAACTAGCTCTAGATCCAACTCTTGATCCTGTTCCTCCTATTCCCCCCATTCCCGGCCCAATCGCCCCTGGACTCCTACTACTTACCCTGGTTTGTCGACTATTTACCGCACTAGCGTCTATACTGCTATTAATAGAATCATACCCACTACCCTCACCCCCAAACCTTACCATCCCCCCTCCTCTACTACTTTCCCTTTTATGATGCCGCTCCCCAGTTCCTGTTTTCAGTACTACTTCTTTAATATACACGTTTTCTATCTCATTCTTCTCAAATAACCCCGTTCTTATTTCCTGCTCCAACATTTTTCGACCATTGGTCTTTCGGTAGTGATAACTACCACTTCCCTCACTCCTGTTGGCTCCGCCCCCATACAAACTACTATTAACACTACTTTCATCGTTACATACTCTTTCGGAACTATCACGATCCATCACCATCCCTACTGCTACTCCTACTCCCGCTCGTACACTTTCTGCTCTCATGGACCCGGGACTACCACCGCTTTTTTTGTACCTGCTACCTCTCCTGCGTCTACTACCATATCCATCATCATTCTCTATATATCCTCCCTTCTTACTATAATTGTTCCTCGCATCTCCATTACTTGGACTTGTACTAAAACTCGCTTTCTCTCCACCAGCTTGTACCATCTGACTACTAATTACCCTTTTTTGCCCATCACTGATATATTTGCTTTTCAATCCACCCATCATAGCTCTTTCAGCTTTCTCTCTGTCACCGCCGATCCTAGGACTATTCTTATAGTGCTCTGTATCATGATCCATTGGCTCCCTTTCACCTTCACCTTCACCCTCACCCTCACCCTCACCCTCACCTTCGCCTTCGCCATGACTATTATTATAATGGCCTGCTGCTTTCTTAGTCGCATGTAGACTATACATTTCACATTGGCTTTCTGTTGCCGTCGCAGAATCCGTCCTGGTAATTTCCACGCCCACTTCTCCTCTTCTCCCCTGATGCTCATACTCTCTCCCGCTTCTACCACTCGCTTTGCTAAAACTTCGGTCTATGCTGTTTTTTGCGCTGGAATTTGTACTGTAACTTTCGCTTTCCACATGCCTTCTAGACCTGCTTCTTATCTTTTCCCTATCCCATTCTTGCCCTCCCCTAGTACTGGAAAACGACCTGGTGCCCGATTTTTCCAACCCCATTTCTTGTTGAATCAAACTATCCAAATCATATTCCTTTGTTAGGAACCGTTTGTGCATCATATTTTCGACTCTATTCATTTTTTATTGTATTTTTTGTCTTTTGTTTTTATTTCCTTTCTTGTACTTTTCAATCTTTGAATGAATTATTCAGTTTTCTTTGTCACTTTTAGATTTTCAATAATTTCATAAAAATACGTACTATATTATACTATATTGTACTGTACTGTACTGCACTTATGCGTGTAATTAATTTGTTCTGGCAGGCGTAAATTATATTATTACCCAAATTGTTGTCCTTGGTTTAACCGTTTTCTGTTTATTGCTACTTCTTAATCGCTGTGTGATACTTTTTTTTTTTTCAAACCACAAGTATGACTAACACACTCTATTCTTTTCTTACTTTAGTAATGAAAAAAAAATTAAGTAGGTCTCCTTATTTGGATATTATGTCTTTTCTTTTGTCAAGGGTGAGTAGGCACAAAAGAATGTTTATGAATTCTCTTTTTATAACTTATAATGCAATCTGGGTATTGAAGTGATAAAAAAATGCGGTTTATACTAGTTTATCAATGGTAGTATATCTAATTCCCACTTTATCATCCCTTCGAAGCACCTCCCTTTATTCTATGTCTAATGTTGCTTATCGAAATTTGAGTCTTAAGTGTTGTATTTCCATTCACAAATGAGCGCTTGTTCTTTTCATCATTTCTTATTATTTTCTTCTTATTATTACCGCTTATATATTGTGGCTAAATAGAAAAAAGTAATGATAGTTTGATATTATATAACTTTTATTTCCTATTCTATCAAAAGTCTAATATATACCCAAATAAGCTCCTCAAAAACCAAAGATCCTTTTTATATACAATTTTGATAGAATTGCAAAATTAGTACATTGGTCAGTGGCTAAAAAAATATTAAAAATAAAATAAAATAAAATAAAATAAATGGCAAATAGTTCATCCCATTTTTTACCCAATTCATCCATCCATCATAATATTCACGCTGAACATAAAAAGAAATGAAAAAAAATAAAATTTTTTTTCCTGGTTACATCGTATTTCTCGATGTTCAAACCATACTTTACCACTTACAAATCTTTTGTAAGCAAGACTAAAGTGTTCTTTGTTTCCTAATTTACTTAATAGACCATTTGTTCTTATAATGAATGAGATAAATAAAAAGGCTATAATGTTACTTGTGTTTTAATGGCATTTATCTCTCTGTCTCTCCTGTTTTTTTATATCTATAATACAACTAAACAATTCTAAACACTTTGCTTACTATCATTTATCCTTGTCTCTAGCCTTTGCCCCCCAGTTTATCCTTACATCTCGCTTGCATATAACGAAATCCATTTACTCACAAGTTTGGCTGTTTTTCTTTTTTTTCTACCAACCTCACTGTTACTAATGGCCATAATTCAATATAAGGCGTATTATTTATTTATTTATTTATTTATTTATTTGTTTATTGCATCTTTCCGTTCTTTTTTTTTCCATAAACCAATGGTGTTTATAAACTACTAATCATTGTTTTTATAGCTTAATGGGTAATGAACATGATAAAAATAAGCTCAAGCTCTTCATAATCCCAACTATTACTAATTTGTTCTCGGCTATAACAAAAGCAAAAAAAAAAAAATCAAGAATTCTTCCTGTTTTGGCGAGTCTATTAGATATTCAAGCTAGTTTTCAACTAATGATCTCATATACAGGTAAACTTTACCACTTGTCTTGTTCCCACTATTCTCTTCTCTCTTCACCTCACTTCTTCCAACCCTACTGCAATTCTTCCTCTCCCCTTTCTTTTCTTCCCAAAAAAAAAAAGTTTGGAACAAGTAATAGAAATTTGGTTGCTATTAATAATTTGCTGTTATTATCCAGCTTTTTGCTAATGTTTGTTCCCTAGTCACTCTGATATCCCGCGCTAAATACATAACTACAATATGCAATACACATTGAAACACACGTATCTTCATGCAAATGATTATTCTCTCCTTCAAATATCTCGTTCTCCGTATTCCTTTTTTTTTTCCTTATTTATCAAGTTACTTTTATACTTCAATCTTTATCCAGCAGCATTAAATGATCAAAAATTTACTAATCGTGTCCAATTTAAAATCACCCCTAATTAGAAATCATAATCGATTTTAATACCTTATTTTCAAATAACCCAAATTTAATATGCTGTTATCTAAACGCAAGCAATTATCAAACTTATTTCACTGGTCAAACTTTGATTCCGTTGGATTCTTTATCAACGTTTATTTGAGACCATCGTAAATCATAAATAAATAATATTTCCTTCTGATCAATTTGTAATTAGAATAAAATGGTTATTCTCAACTTAATTAATAAGTATAAAATCACCTCATGCTATAAACACATTCCCAGTGTGTTCTCTATAGCCACTAGAAGTAGAACAGCATTATTGATGTGCCAGTTGTAGATCTGCTCTTATTTTTTCTATATTTTGACTTCAACGATTATGAATATTTTAACCCCACACTTAGTATTCGTCAATAACATCATCCACCCCTCTTGCTTTTAACGAAAACAGTCAATACACAGTTCGAATAATCATTTTAATCCTGAATATCCCCCCTTCTTCTCCGTCCCACTCATTGGATACTGATTTAACATTAGTATTACTAACTTGTGCGATCTTGGTGTTACCCGAAGATTCCTTTTTGTTTGTTTTTTTTTTGTAAAGAATCATAAAAGATAAACAAAAAACTCACCTGGAAATTGCATATATAAACAGGATCACTGTAAAATAAAGAGTAAAAAACAACGATGAAATATACATTATTGCAATTACCACCACAAACAGCACAAATTCTCTAAACCTTGTTCCTTGCTTTGACATTTGATTTTTTTTTGAATATCTTGATTTGGATTTGTAACCAACTTTCTATTAATTCTCATAAACCTCAACTTGGAGTGAATATTTTCGTTTCTAATATCGGGTATCGGCAATATACAGTGGTAAAAATACCACTTTAGCCGACCCATTTCGTATGTCAGTGGACTAGCTAAATAGCCCCTCCCCTCCAATTACAGACACACACACATATAATCAAAATTGAGGTATAGGGTTTTTTTGAAATCACATTGTATCACGTGAGCTTGGTGATAAGCGGGTTGATGGCTACTAGTGTCGGTTCGCCGGAACCTTGCTCCCATTGGCTTATCCCCTTTCTGTTGTTTTGTCACTTTGAAATGATATTAAACCTTTTCTTCCTTACTTTTTTTTGTCATTAACCATCTTGAAAGTGGATTTACGTTCAGGAAAAGCATAACAAAAAAACACATGCAATTAAACACGACTCAATTAATCCTTTTCGGTATATATTGTCAATCTATTACGTTCCAGAATTTAGCTAATACCTACGATAAAGCTTAGCAATAAACTAACATTTCTGCTATCTCTTTCTTCTTTCATTATTAACAGGCGTTGCGATATTTGCGCGCGCAAAAACTCCAGGGTTAAATTCCAAAACACAAAAAGTTGTGCTTATAAGTAAAGGAGAGTTATGTGTAGGTTCTATTAAAACTACAAACTAAATATTTTAAATGCAAAACTAACAATATCTCGCGTATAAACATATGAAGAAAATAATATCCCCAGTTTCAATACAACCGTAAAGAGAAGGAGAATGGTATGAACAAAATACATTGGATCCATGAACGTCAATAGGGCACCCTGCCTTAAATTCCTCCAAGCTTACTTGTAGATTTTAATGATTATCACAATCAGGAATAGAAGGATCACAAATCCACCAACGCAATATGCTAGTACCTTGTTTCTTGTTAAACTACAAAATTAATTCCCTTTCAAATGTTAGCTCAATAACCATACTAGAACTACATTCTAGGTGATCGCACTTACCTTCTTAACATTGAGTCAACCAAGTGCTCTGCATTTCCAATGCTAAAATCAATATCAAACATCTATCGGAAACGAGAGACATAAATATCCAAATATTAATAACGGGTTGTTTCCCAGCAAATATAGGTAGCATGTATACGTTATTAGCACTTACTCTATTCCTTGAATGTACAATTTGTTCCCTCTGTGATCTCAAGTCATTTAATATATTCGAGCCAACGGCCTCTACAAGTTTGTAAATATAACGACCATGTAATCAGTACGTCTCTAAGCGCTAGTGCTTTACAAGTATATATGTTACTTTTTCAAAAAAAAAAATAGTACCTGCTTCCACAGCCAGTCTGTGACTTTCTTGAAGCCGATAACCCGCACTGTGCAGTGCATCAGATCCATCTAATAAATGAGAGTGCTGGTCACGCCCGTTTTCGTATTCAAGGCTATAGTCACGACCGTTAGCACGGTTTCCGAGTAGTGCAGCTCTGTTCGCCTCATTGTCTCCATTTTTGGCTGTTATTTTAACCTAAAAATAAATACATTTACACTTATTGATTAATTCTTGCTCCTCTCCTCTCCTTTCCCTTCCACAGCACAAGACCACTAATATTATCTGCCATTATTTAGCATCTCTGACTGAAATACCTGTGTACAAAATATTAAAATCTATTTCCTGAATCAATGCTGGATAAAATAAACATACCAACTCAGTTCTGAATCGCTCGACAGTTTTTTTGAACTCTTTAACGTCCGCGGATGCCTCATTTCTCTCGGCGCTTCGTAATTCATATACATCAACCTCCATTTGTTCAATCTATCCAGAAAAGGTTATTAACTTTTATTTAAAAACCTTCAAACTATTCTCAATCGCTTTTCTTTAAATGCACTTTGATTTCTCTATTAAAGATAATCGATAAAAATAACCTAGCGATATGTTGCATCATTATTTACCAGCTCCAATGCTTCATCTATCTGTGCCTTTATCTTTTTCGCATTCTGTCTATTTAAGCCTAAAAAAGAAACATTTCCGGGTTTAACAAATCATCAGATGCAGCCAATACAATAAATACTCAAGTTAAATGGATAGTAAAACATACTTTTGTCCCCATTCAGTGCGTTTGCCAAATTCAATTCGATTTCCGAAATCAAGGTAGCACATTCCTCTCTATGGTGCTCGAATATCGCCTCCATGGTTTGTTTTAGATAACTATTATACTTGCTTGAAATATACTTTGATTAACAACCAATTTTCTATCTTTGGTTTGCAAGTAGTATTAGTATACAAATTCCGATATTTTTTTTGAAGCAACAAGAGCATATTTATGCCAAAACTAAATTGAGGAATTTTGAGCAAAGCCAATAAGCTTTAAACCTGACCAATTCTTCCACATGGACTTGTGTTCCAAGCTGTGTTATTTGTGCCAGCAGCTACACTAAATAAAGGGATGGTAATAATTTTTTATCTTGTCTCCTTTGATGGCAAATTTTGCCCAAGCTAAAAAATTACTTCCACTCGTTTCTGGTATTTATTTACGCTAAAAGAAATATAAGTAAACCAACAGTGTACCAATGCTGATTATATGACTTTAATGGTTTATTCATCGAATAAGAATAACACCCACTCTACTTAAAGGAATATATATGTAACTATCTTGCAAAGTAGCTCGAGACTAATTCACTGCTAATTTTCCTGAATATTATAATTTAAAGATATAAAATAGTAGATTTCATGCCAACACCTTTGGCTTCACCGAATTTATAATGTCCCAGCGTCTTCTACACTTGAACCTGAATTCACCCATTTTTTTACTATCACAAATACACTTCCCAATCTTATCAGAATTCGCTGGACAGAATCCCATTTTTGGGTGGTAGTAGCCAACATCACTAAAATGATGCACTTGTTCCTTTTTTAAAAACATCGCTGCAGCGATAGTGTGAACTGGCGCATCTCCCCATCTTTCGTAAAAGAATCCCCCTTCACGATCTAAAAAGTCGAAAAAATCTTCGTACTTCTTTGATCGATAAAAACTCAGATCTGCTATTTCAAAGTTGGTCCAAAAGTGACAGCCATTGTACTTCTTCCCATCCTCGCTGACATATTTAATAAAGTTCTCTGGTTCTATGTGTTGTGGGTACTTGTCCATAAACTTGAGCACTGAATCCCATAGTGTAGGTATTGTTGCCATGAACTCCATTGGTGCCATATTCCAACCATAAACTAACTTGTTTTTTTTCATGTATTCGAATGGATCGTAATCTATATCACAGAAATACTCAACATCTGGCTCGATCCGCCAGTAATATTCCAAACCGTCCAAAAGCGGATGCCTGTAGAAATATCCGGATTGGAATCGGCACATAAACCTGTAACTTTCACTTTTTCCGTACATATACTTTGCCTTTTTGCGCATCTCGGCTGCTTTCTGTTTATCAATATATGATGGATAACTCCATGCTTCGCCTTCAACCAAACCAAAAGTAACATTTGCTTTTGTCATAACTTGAACACCTTTTTTGAACTCGTCAGTGAAAGGTTTATCGTTGAGGAATATGTATGGGTAGTTGTAATTTCTATTGAAGCGGTCTTCTATTTGTCGAATTGTTTTTCTTATACCTACAAGATCCACATTTCTAGTTAATGAAACAAATGCAGCCTTGACCCTCTTATCGTTGATTTTTTTTATTTTTGTACCATCTGAAGAATTCCATGAGCTTAATTCTTGTATTTTTAG
>LSSK01001578.1:0-13107 GCA_001969505.1 Zancudomyces culisetae
AAAAAAAAAAGATAACAGTCGAGGAAAGAATTAGGAGATAAAATGAGTACAATTGTACACAAGGATATACCATACATCGAAGGAAGTACTGACAAGGAACAAACCCTTGACTTGTATATACCTCAACAGGCATTCGATCAGGAGCGCCTACCACCCCTCTTTGTCTACATTCATGGAGGCTGCTGGAGATCGAGTGACAAGTCGGAGTATGTCTATCTGGGCACCACGATGGCCAAATTCGGTCAACAGGCATGTGCGACGGGAACAGAAAAATCTGCCACTGGTGGGCTTGTTTCTATTTGTGTAATCAATTACAGGCTGACTGACAGAGAGCTTCCGCCCTCATTTAAACACCCAAAACACTGGCTTGACTGCTTGAGCTCAATTGAGTTTCTGGTGCAGAATGGTACAAAATACGGCTATGATTCATCAAGGATATATCTGTGTGGACATTCTGCAGGCGGTCATCTGACAGGTTTGACAGCTCTTGACCCTCCCCAAACTTGGTGGGAGAGCTTAGATGCTGATAGGAGTGATCTTCCGATTTCAAAAAGAATCAGAGGTGTAATTGGACTTTGCGGAATCTATGATCACACATCACTAGTAGATAGATATCCTGACTATTTTGAGTTTACAGAAATGACATTTGGCACTGATAGAACTAAGTGGAATGCTACTGCACCTATGCACGCACCGTTTAGCCAAGCTGATTGTGAAATTATGAATTCGTTGTATCCTCCCACATTCAGGCCACACGGAGAAATGATGCATCATCTGAAGTACTGGATTATCCGTAGCACAAAGGACGAGCTATTAGATCACCAGCAGTCCCAGGATTACTTTAAGCATCTCCAAGAGTTGAAAATGGAAAACATTAGGCTTGTTGAAGAGGATTATGGAACTCATTTTGGAGCTCTTGAAAATGATACCCTCTTGAAGTTATTTTGTGATTTTTGTCAAGCAGATAGTTAAGTACAGGTAATAGCAGCTCAAAATTAGTGTGAGTTTGCGTGTGAATTTTTGTGTGTGCATATTGTTCAATTTTATGGTGGTTTGCTCTCATATTTTTATGAGTGTTCATTTTTTGATCCAGATAGTTTTCATTTTTAAAAGGTTTGCAGATCGATATATGCAGTAATAAAAAAACGCGCTATGATTTAAGAAGCTCTACGTAAACACATCCAAAACAACCAAGCTTTTTTTTTTTTTAGAAAAAAAGCGCCTCTAAAAAGATGGCTAAATGAAAATAACATCTATGTTGTCTGGTGAAGTTTAAACATGTGACTCTGGGCTTCTGCAAACAAAAAGCGATGGCGAGATTATGCAGTCAAGTGGGACATCCAAGTGTGAAACAGGCACATTTTCAACGATTTGTTCGTCAAAGGCAATTCCAACTATATGTGGTCCAGCATAAATCGTTATAACGACCAAATTTTACTTGTAAAAAACATGAATTGATGTATGCTCATATTTACCTAGATGAGGTGGGTTCATATTGTGAGTTTTACAAAACTCATGACATCTCTGGAAAAAGCGATCGTAAAAACTATTTTGTATTACAAATACACACATTACACTTTTTAAAGTTCAAAGCACAAAAATATTCAGGTCCGTAAATAGCATCTTATCATGACTTTGTTCAAAGTATTTAAAAACCATAAGATGCGAGACGCTACCCTTTTCCACGACCCAATCTGTTTCCACCCCTATCAAACGCCAACCCTGGAACTATTACCAGGTCAGGAGCCTGGTTCTTGTTATCGAAGCCTATTAAAATACAGTAAGGATATTTGTATTAGAAATGATAACTGTTAGATGAAAAACAAGCAAGCAAACAAACGCCAGATTAACAACCCTTCCCTCTCCTTTCAGGAATAGCTCTTATCAATCCAGCCATCCTAAAAAAACGGTGCACATAAAGAGATAATAAACAAATGAACCGATAAAAATATACATACACGTCGCCCTATTATCACTCAAACCTGGTTCAGGTATGCCCCAGTTATTCTTGGGCAAGCTGTAGTAATCGGACATTGAGTCTAATTTCACCATGTCCATATCGTCATTTTTGATAAGAGGTATAAAGCATTCCTTTTCTATTCGTATATTCAGATAGTTTCCAGTAAACTATGAGTGTTGTAATATGTGTCATAATACAAATATTCAGAAAGCGAGAAGAACAGAGAAAAGGAATTCTATTTTAAAAGTTAGTGTTGGGAATTTACTCATTTCAAAACATTTCTGCAAAATCATTGATGTACAAACTTCCTTATTCATATGTAGATAAATACATATTCTTTTGGAGTGGTTAAACTGTGGCAACTCTAGCAACTTTTTGTAAATCTGTGCAGCTATACAAAGTGGTATCTAAGTTCTAATATCATATAACAAAAAAAAACATATAACAAAGAAAACACATACATTGTGTGCTGACTTGAGAATCCGGTATTCTACGAAGAATTGAGTTTATGTTTTTCCTAAGCTCCCTTTTCATTATGCGTTTTTCTAGTTCTGCCATGTCCTTACAATATCCATAAATAGGTAGACTTGCTCTAAAGTAAGTGTCATAAATAGTTTTGTAATTATCTCATATTTTATCCATTTTGCCAACTCCCAGATCTAGTGGATCACAACAACAAATAATTAGGACAGTTTACGTAAATGGCTCGAAATTGCCAGAGTTGAGCAATGCTTTAGATTATGTTGTAAATAGGGTAAATTAAACAAAAAAAAACTCAAAGTTTGACAAATTGACCCACACTCAAACTGGGTTATTGTGATTACTTGGTTTATTCTGTGCTCCATACTCAATAAAAAGACATTGAAATCAAATACAGAAAACCGAGAATACGAACTAGATTTTAAAAATTACCAATGAGAATAACAGAGATTAGTTTACGCTTTATGCAGGTGTGCTTTACACTCATTCTTTGTTATTTTTTTAAGACTGGTGCCTCGGACGTTGGTTTGAGGAAAGGAGGTTGGAACACTGTTGGAAAGGAGCAGCTGGAGAGATATATTTATCTGGAAAATCAAAAAGTGCCACTAGTTCTTTTAGTGACGACAATAAGAAGCGACACAAAATGCAAATATTGCAGGTACTGCCATTTATTCAATTTTATGCCTATATTGCAGAGTAGGGATGTTTTTGTTTTGATCAAAATTTTGATTTAACTTTGAATACAAACGAGTATATAGGACAATAGAAGAGGAAGTGTCTAAAATTATTCAGCCTGAGAACAAAAAATGTGGTATTCATGAGTTGTATTTTATAAAAGTTGATTTTTTAGACATTTCAAACGCCGAACTAGAGGTAATGTTCCATTTTATATTATAATTGGATATCTGTTTTAATATTGGTAAATACATATATTTTTATTTTTATATTTATGGATAAATGTAAACATATATATTGGTGCCTCTATGCGAATACTTGTAGATTGAGGTTCCTAAACTTTTTATCTTGAAACCTCCTACCTCGAACGATAAATCTCCAAAAAGCTCTATTAAAGAGATCGCTTTAAACAAGAGGTATATATCAATAGCCTGTAAATTTTTATTCACATATTTCTGCGATATAGCCCATACTTTTCTTGTTAATATTATAGAGTCAAGCACGATGAATTAGAGATGGAAATATGCAAAGTATTGCAGACAGAGGATAATGTATGTCATATTTGCAAAAGCTGTGAGAGGGTTTTTTATGACGTTAACAGATATATAAAAATTAGATCCTAGTGCGTACAAAGCAATCATTATATGGTTATGCTCAGCTTCTAGTTATTATTTCTATGGTGCTCGTTATGGCTTTTAGAAGCCACCTCAATCCCGAAATACAATCATATGTTAAGAACATAGTGCTGACTCTAATAATAATTTTTATTCTTTTACTTCAAGCTGGGTATATGTGGGTAAATATCAACAGACCTAGTTATATTTTGGCTAAACGAGAGTCCATGGATCCGATAATTTTTGTTCCCGGAACTCAGTCCCAGCTCGGAGTAGAAATGCATACAATTTTTCTTGCATGTAAGTCTAAAGTTTATTTCTACCAAGTGCTAAATGAGTATTTGTATTAATTTGTATTAACTTGATGCTTATTATTTAGATCTCGTATTGGCAGGCACATTTGTTATTCTGACAAGTTATATTAGCGATTTGGAAGATAAGGGATCAGAAGCTGGTGTAGTGATTCTTTGTGTTTTTACGCTGGTCCTCACATGGAGCTTTGTATTTTCAGCTATAGGAACGAAAGATCCTAGCTACCCATTTAAACTTTTACTTGACTAAAATTTACTTGATTCCTTTTTTAATCTATTTCGGAATTGCCAAAATAGAAAACATAATTCTTTTGTAAATAAATAAACAGGGATCAACGTACCACTTCGCATGATAAACCAACCATGTCGAATAGGAAGAATTCGTTGATAACTTAAAGCGATAATTACAGGGATGGGGAGGGGGATTCGAAATCTTTATTTTGTTCTAAGCATCTTTCTAAATGAAAATTTCTCATTAGAGTAAGAGTTGTGCTTAAAAAATAAAGGTTTGTTTCTTGGAAAGTTTTTGAATTGTTATCTATCTTCCATTAGTTTTTCTTGCAAAACTAATTTGCAATTATTATTTGGCACCAGATCAAAAACGTAACAATTTAAAAGCTAGCAAACTGTATAGTATTTGAGTTTACTCGGAAATAACACGATGGCAGAACAAGTTAAACACAAGAACTCGAGCTTTGCAAAAGCTTCAAGAATAACATTCCCCCTCCCCTACCCAAGCTTCAGCCTCTCAAACTTCAAGTACTGAGAATTACACATTTGGTCGAGTAATATAAATGGTTAATAGCTCTATTTTCAGAACATTGCAACAAATACTGTCAAGATGGTATTTTGCCCTTGAAAATCAGAGCGACTGGACCATTGGGTTTATTTACTTTGAAGTTTTTTTGGGCCCCTAGTAGGATTGAGAAAAAATTAAATTGTCTTAAAAGATTTGGCGCATTTGCAGATAGGGAGGGATGCATGAAAAGAGGGATATGGAATATCTGAGTATTCAATGAGGTTATTGGATTGGTGTATTCGTTTTTGGTTTTTAAATAAAGTTAATTTACTAGCTATACCTCAATCATGTTAAATGTGTTTGTGAGTGCAGCAAAGCCTCGTAGTTTGTTCCATTTACCACTCATTGTTTTATTTATTTGCTTTGGACTTGGCATATACATTTTTGTGGCTGATCATTACGATTTAGAAGACTTTGGTTACAGGCTGTCGAGAAATTTTTTGATTTAAAAGTATTATAGTGGATACAATTCAGCTAATAGAGTGGTAATATAATACCCTCTATAGACAATTTGTACCAAGTTGGCGTAAAAAAAGCCTTGAAATAATCATGGCAGTGAATAAAAAACAAAACAAAACAAATTAAATAGCAATCTATCTAGCAAAAAAAGAAAAAGTAAATGGGTACCTGGGAAAGATCAGAAAATGATCGTACCATAGGAGAGTTTATACTCGTTAATGCATAGCCCACTGTATACTCTAATCACCTTCAATACATTTCTCTTTTGTTTGCACAATTTTCTGTATTAGCTTCCAAATATCCACTTTCTTTACATTTTAAATGGCCATTAGCTAAATTCGGAACAAATATTACATCAATACATGCACATAATAGAATATTCATATGTTTGTTACCATATTGTACCTGATAGTAGCCCATATACTCATACATGTTTAGTACCAAGAATCTAAATGGCACTGAAAACGAGAAAGAAAAAAAAAACTATAAATATCGTGTTGACTTTCCCATATTTCTTTTCATTACAAAAATATAAAGTATATTTATTATACAGTGTTAATTACCAGTCTTAATATAATAATTAGTCTACAACTAAAACAACAAAAAATAACAAAGTAATTGAAAATGATTATGAAATACGTCTCAGTTCTTTCACTATTCGGACTATCAGTATTGGCCCAAAGCACTGATACATCAGCAGCCAGCAGTACAAGCCTAGCATCTTCTATTTCAAGTGTTGTAAGTGCCACAAGTGCTGTAAGTGTTCCAAGCAGTGCAGCTCCAGCATCTTCAGCTCCAAGTGCTACAAGTAGTGCAGTCTCCTCTTCTACTGCTCCAGTAAGTGTGCCAGGCACTGCAGTTGATATTTCTACTCTTAAAGCGTACCAGATGATTCTATCTAACTCTAAGCGAGGACCAGGAAATACTCTTGTCATTGATGCAAACGTTTTGCGAAACATTTTGAACCAAATGCGAATTGAAATGAAAGGTGGTGCAAGCGGAAGTGGAGTTGGGGGTGGAAGTGGAAGTGGAAGCGGAAGTGGGAGTGGGAGTGGAAGCGGAAGTGGAGGTGATGCATCTAGTAAGCCATTGTTTCCTGATAAGCCGTACGCACAGATGACCTCCGAAGAAAAGAAAAACTACTTGGACGCATTACACGATGTATTGGTTAAAATGAAAGGTAATGACGGAGGGAACAAACCAAGTCCATCAAAACCAACCTCAGATGGTTCAGATACTGAAGATTCAGATGAGGATTCAGAGGATTCGGATGAGAAATCAGAGGGTTCAACCACCGGTACATCCACTTCAACTGGCTCATCTGCTTCATCCGCTTCATCAGCATCAGCCACTGGAGCTGCAACTGAGACCTCGTCTGATGCTGCTGGAGAGGTTTCAGTCGACACTTCAGCTGAGAGCGCGACAACTGAGGCTCCAGCCGATACCTCAGTTGAGAGCTCTGAATCTGAAGCCACCTCTGATAATACTGAAGAGGCTTCATCAGATGCCCCTAGTGATGCCGCCTCTTAAACACGCGTTGCTTGTGTTTTAAATTTTTTCAGGATCTGAATAGTCGGTTGCTGATGTTATCGTGGCTTGACCACTCCTCCTTTCTTATCTTTTTCTTTGGTATTGATACTACTTTTTTATTTTGTTGTAGATAGCAAATAAAATTTCTTTGAAAAGAATTTCTGGTTTATAATGGGTAAATTGTACTTGGTTTTGAAGCCCTGATTATCTTCAATATGTTTATAAACAGCTGTTGGGAGGAAATATACGAAAGAGAGTCGCTAGTATTACTATTTGGAGATTTTTTTAGCTGCGGGTGGCCCACTAAATGTCTATGAAAAACTCGTTAACTCAATCTAATTGTAGAACAGAGAAATGACTATATTGGTGTATATATGAGGAAAAGAGGTATTCGCCGATTTGCGCTCTTGTTTCCAACTCATGGACATATATTAACGGATAATTGGCAAAACTTCGCGTTTATTCTTTTTTCTTATTCACGTATCTGGATTGGGTTTTGGTTTTTATTGGCTGGCATGATTGATAAATCTTGAAATATGTTGGTTATTCTCTCAGAAATTGACCTTTTAGCGTTTCGAGATAAAAAAAATAGAGCAAACAAAGTAACTATTTAGTTACTGCACCAAAAACTAGGGAATATGGTATAGATAATACAACAAGAAATACGAACGCGAAACTTTTATATTTAATTATTTAAAATTCTGGAAATAAAGTCAGCATGGATGTATAAAAAAATCCATTCTAAGACAGATATTTATCAAGGGACTATTTTATTGTACACATGGGTAAGGCAAGCATAAGGATAGATAAACTGAGATGAAAATACTAAACCAAATGAATGAAATGGACTATTCGACAAGATTGAGGTACGTATACATTAGTATAGGCCCCCTATCCCCTGCACTTTTATGAATTTTGATAGTGCATGATTACAAATATACACACCATAGTGCACGAGAGCGTAAAAAATCTAATAATACAAGCATTTAATTGTAACTAGTGCAATGAAAAAAGGCGTACAGCGACGTGAGGTTGCATTGCTAAATTGGTCTATAGCAATTGAATTCTACAATAAAAAGCTAAAGAAGCGAGTTTTTGAGTTATGGTTGAATAGAAGGTGTAAAACGGGAGAAGAACAGCAGATAAATAGGTGGAGAAAATTGTTGCTTCGGTCTTTAGAGAGAAATAATCAGAGGCTCTTATCGAGTATTTTCCCATTTGAAAATAATTTTGCGGATAAAGACGACCAAAATGCACATAATAGTAGAGTTATGTACAATCTTTTCTTGATGGGATCACAAATATCGAAACTTACAGCGCAGAGCGAGGGCGTAAAACAGTCGTTTTTCAACTCGGCTTTTGAGAGCGAGTTCGCGAGCTCAAATCACGTATTAAGAACAAATGCAATCGACGTGAATAACAAAAATGAGTACAGCCTCTTGCTATTAGCTAAAAAGGGCGAAACGTTTAGAAAAAATATGGTCTATAGCAGAACCATCGCTGAGTTAGTCAAAATTAAACATTTGGTCATACTTTTTCGCGAATATGTAAAAATAAGGACGGAAAAACTGAAATATGATGTTCTCCATAAGGTGGTTTTGTTTGCTCGGAAAGATAATGTTTATACTCGCAATACTCTGGAATTTATTGAAGTTGTAAATTATTCGGATTCAAGGATTAGGCGCTTAAAAAGATTGGAGATGATTTTTCTGACTAAGAAAAGTACACGGATTGAATTCTCCTTTTTGAATAAGCTAAAGGCATGTAAAAAATATTTTGCAGATATAGAATCAAAAGAATTCTTTTGGTATAAAGAAGTTAAGCGGAAATTGCTAAATCATATTTTATACACTGGAATGCTTTTAGAAAAGTGCAAGTTGTTGGCCCAGAATAATCGCTCAGCAGTTTGCAAGGAGTTATTTTTACATGTTCGTCATGAGTGCTTGCAGACGAAAAAGATGCTTTTGAAATATCATGAAAAAAAAACAAGGGCGATTTTTTATTTAGCTTTAACGAAGTGGCGTGAAGAGCATGCTTGTCTCAAAAACATAGAAAATAAGTGGCATGTCTGGTATCTACGGCACACAATGAACATTCTAATCTGCAGACTCAGGTGCGGCAGTCAAATACGTGTACAACATATTGCAACATCTAATGCGTATTACAAATCCACAAACATATATACACAAAGAGTAAAATCCTATACAAATGGTCTCAGAAAACATGCATTCTCTGTATGGCTAAAGGCATTTGACGATATAAAGAGATTGGGAAGTGATAGGAACTATGTATCAAACGGTATACAAGGCTATCTTGCGTATAAGCGCAGCCAGTATAACAATCAAGATTTGTGCGGTAGAGCCAGCTACCACAATAACGTCTTGGTGAATGAAAAAAGCAGCCGTATTTACGGCTCGTATGAACCTTTAGGGGTGACTTATAGGGAGAATGCCAGAAAAAAGTCTTCAGAATCAAAAATAGCAAATAATGTTTTGATGGTTGACGACCATGCGGACTTACACGCCCATTGTGTGCTGAATACCAATGGAAACACAAATAGTTGTGATTTGCAAAAAACAACACATAGTCTAGTTGAGGAACCCGCGCTTTTAAATCTGGTTTCAGAGACGAACAAAACCGGTGGTTGCTCTACTCAAGGTGTGGAGGTGTCACCTCCCGCACCCAGAATCTTTAGTGAAATGCCGCAACATTTCAGGGTTCATTCAGACTCATTATCAGAAGAAACACTACGCATAAACAACAAACTTTTGCCAACAAAAAATAGTTCACATTCTCTTATGCGTCCTGAGTTGTCCAAGCGAATATTTTTTTCGGATACCGCGCTTTACGACTTTGGAGTCAGCGACATTTGGAATAATTTAAGGTACAATAGACAACTCCAGGCGGGAGATAGTAGTAAATCTATGTTTAGGTACACTTCGAAGCAGCCGGTATCTGACATGACCTCAGGTGCACAAGATAAGAGAGGTTCTGGTTCGAATTTTGCTGAGAACTTGAGTGGGGATCTTATACGGAGACTTGATGAATTTGCAGAGTCGATCGCTACTCGTTTAAAGGTCAACGCTTTTAAAAAGTTGGTGATACTCGATAGAGCAATAAAAACAGCAGATAGTCATTATTTTCGAAAAAAAACAGAACGAGCTATTAAAAAGCTGCGACTCTACAGCGAAAATGTTTGTATCAATCGAATAATGGATAAAACGCCGAAAAAGCTACTAAGTGAGGTAAGTGTGATAACAAACAATGGACAAAAGAATCACTTGGACTGTGATATCAAAGAAAAAAACGAAAACACACATGGTCAGACCAGCGTATACGCCGATAGAAACACCATCCTTGATAAACTTTTTGAAAATTCTACTTGCGGATTCTCAAGTAAACAATTTACTGAAGATAATACAGAGTCCTCTTTACTTGAAACTCCCAATGATGAATATACTGAACAAATTTTTGCTATAGCCATGGGGCTCAGAACCCAGCTTTCATCTTCACTTGTATACCATTACCTATCATGTCTTTACCAGCTTTATGTGGAGTGTAGCAATGGATTAATTCAATTCGGTCATGTCGATAAACGTAATATGCTGACAAATAAAAGCGATAGAGTAAATAGGACCTTACTTCGGTGTTGGAGAATATGGAACAGACAACATCTGAAAGTAACCCTAGGAAACACATCTGGAATAGTTAATGGATCTATTGATAAAAGATCAGGACACATCGAGTCTTTTACCAGTAATATAGAGGTGTATAGCGGTGGTGAACCTTTGGAGACCAAATATCCTTGTGCCCCATGTCAAAATAGCACTCCCATCAATGAAAGATCGACATATCTGGAAAGCTACACAGGTTCACATGGTAACTCTTCGTTCATTTCAAACAGTTCTGAGTGCTTAGATCCACAGCGCCCTTCAGATTTCCATTTGAATTGGGAGAGAGCCGTCAATATGTATAATACTTTCCTGATTGTTGATGTCATTGTAAAACTACAGGATCTAAAATGTATGTTCGACACTCACAACAGGTATGATTAAAGGCCAGTACTCCACTTTACTTGGCTATATTACTATTTTTTTTAGAAAATAGAGAGCTTTATTTTTTTTTTCGACTTGTAGAAATCTCTTGTATTCTAGCACACTAAAGTATTGTTTTGCCTCGCTCTTAAATACGATTAAGCGATTAGATGGTCAAGCGATCAAGCTCATAATCGAAAATAATATATGTTGTACAGGTATATATTTCTGCCACTCCATTTCCTGATATCACACACCCCTGAGCTTTCTTTCTATTGATGCATGTCTTATGCCATTTTTATAATGACCTGAAACTAAACTCTGGCATTGGCACAGCTGATGAAAATAGAGCGATGAAAGTTATAGGTTTACTTTCAAAGTTCATTACAATTATATTTTTTCAAAGTAGACAGATAATAAATAGAAGTTTTACTAGATACAATGCCCCAGTACATTGATGTGTTTTTTGAAGAATTTCGTGTCACTTTATCGTGTGAGAAGGTGCCAACAATATGAGCTGGAAAAACTGGTGCTGAAGAGAGAAAGTAAAAGTAAAAGTAAAAGTAAAAGTAAAAGTAAAAGTAAAAGTAAAAGTAAAAGTAAAAGTTGAAACTAAGCCTATTAACCATAGCCAACTTATATAGCGAGTTGAGTTTGTATTGAATAGTCTTAATATACATAAAGCCTCATCCACAATAACCTGAAGGCTCGAAATAATAACGACAATAAATAAAAAGAGCTAAATGAAGGAAAAGAGCAAAATATGTGTGAGAAGAGAGTGTAAAAAAATCAAAGGAGGATAAAGATTGAACAAAGAAACAAAAAATGCACATCAAGCCGTTATGAATCTGACTACCGGCGAGAATTTGCTCTTTTGATTCTTTTTTTACTCCGCTTACGAGTTTCTGAAGAAGTTTTGGTCAAAGACGGTGAGCTTGTATCAAAATCGGATAGAGATGTGGATCCCGATCCCGATCCCGATTCTGATCCCGACCCTGACTCTGACTCTGACTCTGACTCTGACTCTGAGCTAGATGTATCACTATTTTTATGACGTTTCCTGCTGTGCGATTTCCCTCTCGATTGCCTTTTGGCTTTAAGTCTCTCCAATGATATTTTTTCCTTTTCGAGCTTAGCCTTTTCTTCTAAAAGCTGTCTTTTCAAGCGCTCTTTTTTTAAGGATAGTGAATGTGTTGTAGATTTGGAGTTCTTGTGACTCAAGGAATGATCTTTTGAAGCCTGATTTCTGTCATGACGTTTACCAGCATTGTTGGAGCCACTCTCCTGTTTTGATTTTTGAATTGTAATGTCGTTTTTACATTCGTAGGTCAAGTGACCAACTATATCATACATACTATTTAGAAAAGGTTTTGGATGTGCAACTTTGAAAGGACACACGATTTATATGTTAATTGAAATGTAGAAAAGTATATATACTTACATCCGCCACATTTTTGGCAGGCACCTCTTCTTATGTTCTCTTCTCTTCCTTTTAGCAAGCTCTCGAAGGCCTGAATACCTTTATCCTTGTCCATTTTACTATTTATTTATTAACTTGCGAAGTGAATTTTTTTTGTTAGGTGAAAATATTAAATAAATATCCCATAAAACTACAAAAAATAATCCTATAAAATATCTACCTAACCAATTCCCCTCCGTCCCTCTAGGGACTCCATACCCACCGGGCGTTGGTTCAAGGAGGCTGTTTCTGACTTAAGTCGGTCTAAGATTTGCATCCTCGTTCAACATATTCCGTCCAAAAATTGTGCCGTTACCAGCTCAACCAAAGACGGTGCTTCGGTTTCTCTCTTCTTAACGGAGAGAGTCACCATTTTTTTTGACTCCCCTTCAAGGAGTCGCCCTACAAAAAAATTCCGCCATCCTTCACTACTACCTCTCTCCTCACTTCCTATAATTGACATATCTAGGATATGTTCCAGAGTTTTATACCTAACAACAGACCAGTATTTACAGTCCAGTAGCATGTGTTCAGTGGTTTCTGCGCTGTTTTTTTTACAAAATGGGCACCTGGTCTTGAACTTTTCATCTATTGTTGCCAACTTTGCCAGCCTCCCTGCTGTCCAGAACCTACATGTTCTTATCCTCCCTATCTCCATAAGCCCCCGCTTATGCTCAGGGTATATAAGTTGTAGGTAAACCCAATTACTCATTCCCTCGAGATTCCTGTCTAACAACCATCTTGAGATTTTGGACTTGTCATTACGAGAGTATCGTTCTAATAGTA
>LSSK01000004.1:0-11953 GCA_001969505.1 Zancudomyces culisetae
ATACATATACATACATATACATACATATACATACATATACATACATATACATACATATACATACATATACATACATATACATACATATACATACATATACATATACATATATATTCATATAAATTGATGTGATAAAAGGAGATGTCTCCATATAAAAATTATGATGTATAAATTACTTACCCGATAATTGCGTAAACTTTTCATTTTCAGCAAAAAATTCCTCTACACGGACAGAGGAGTATTTACTTTTTACTGCGATTTCAGATGATGTATCGGGGTTTGCTTTTCCTTCATACCACAAAATATAATCGATGGAATCCATAACCATGTTACTGTCTTTAGATGTTATTGCCTTTTCCATAGGTTTTGCTGTTTCTCCATCTTCGGATATTATGATATTTCCAAAAGTAACTGGATGATATTTATACGATTCATAGATTATATCTTTAAAAACCAATTTATCCTCACTGGAAAATGTATCGGTGTGTTTTGGTGATAAAACCTTGGGATCCCCGATACCAACTCCACGTAAAATGTTCATCATCATAGTGTACTCGGTTGAGTGGTCAATACCATCCTTCTCGTTATCCTCGAATTTTCTCGTTTCATCAGTTATTATGTGTGTACGTGAATTAACATTTAGATCTCCCAGTATGATAAGTGGTTCTCCAACTTTATAAGTAGTTTTTAGCACTTTGTCCATAAACTTGCGGAGCATATGAAATTGAGAAAGCCTGACCCTCACACTTGGTTCGGTAAGAGCGGTATTGGTGTACGAGGCCTGGGTATGGGTAACAAAGATGTTCAAATATTTTGAGGTTGACGAATCACTATCCGCGCTAGAGCTGTTAGAAACAGACAAGTTATTCTCTTTTTCGACCTTTATGCGGGCATAAAGTGCACCTTTGAGAGATAGAGCATCCGAATGTACTCCTCTAGGATATTGGATACTCTCTTTGTGCTCAATTGGGTATCTACTCAAGATCAACAAACCGGAATCTATTCCAAAATCAAAAAAACCCTTGGACGGCGTTGTTGCATTGTACACTAGACCACGTGCCTTTGCGGCTTTTATAAGCTGTGTTTTCCTTCCTGAGCCGAACTTGAACATTTCCTCCAGGCAAATCACATCGTACTTGTCAAGCACATTTTTTATAAACCAGTCAAGCCTCTCTTGCTTAAAGTCGTCACCGTTGTTGTTGATCAATGGTGGTCGCATAAATATATTTTGAGTCAACAATCTGACTTTCACGCCTCCCTCCTCTAAAATAGCTTTTTGCTCGCTGCCAGTGTAGCTACCTGTGTTTGTTTCCTGAATACCTGTCTGAACTTCACTCATGGCTCGTTCATGTATCTTTTCTGATATGTAGTTAAAGTTTTGAATAATTAATGCCAGTAGTAGACCCAAAGCTATATATACCCCCTTATAACTTGACATTTGTGTATTGATTATATCATTAATCAAATTTACCAACGAGGCTTCACATTGTTTCCCAAGCTTAGTCTTATTTTTCCCGCAATCCATTGAAAAATGTCAATTGTGTATGTTGATTTTGGACTAAATGCAAAATTCTATTGGAATAAAAAAATAAGGCTCAAGAAAACAATCCAATAATAGACAAACTCATGTTCATATTTAGCAAATAATTTGACATCTCCCAGTAATAAACAGTAATGGTCACAAATTATATTGTCTGTTGTATCAAATAAAGTAAACAAACACAAGTTAAAAGCCCATTGGTTTAAATAACCTAGTGGTATAATAACCAAACACATTTAGCTTTAAAATTAAAACGGTTCTTTATTTGCTTCTCTACTAACTCATGAAAAAAGCAAGTCAAAATCTAGCAAAAAAAAGCAGAAACATGATATTTTTCAGAGAAAGTTCATGCGTCAGATAAGGATTTGGAGTGTATGAAACGTTTATTACCTGCAAAAGAGGCGGGGGTGCAATGGTTCAAACTGTGAACCGGAGAAATATGCATCGTTTTGCTGACTTGGTTTGGTATGCGTGACACGCCTGAGCTGGCAGAGTATAAGCGTTCAACATAAGATACAGGACTTTGTGTAGAACTACTTGATACAAGGGGAGAGTTGTTATCAGAGTCATTTTCTCGTATGACGGAGTACCCGATCTCATGTGTATGGATAGTGGATTTTGACTCAAAAGCACCAATATTTCTAGAAGATGTGAGAGAGTAGGATGGATTTTTCCTTTCTTTGGATGAGTTTATATAAACACTATGCTTGGCACTAACCATGTGATCATCATCCACATGACTAGAACCCATAAAAAGCGGTTCAGAGACATCAGATGAATCCACACCACTAGAATAATCACTGTCCTCATCATTAGATGTAATATAGTCATTCGGGGCAAGTGTAAAGCCTTCAAAGTACACACTTTGCAGGGCCCTACACTTTGACCGAGACTGTGCACCAGGCCATTGGTCTTCGCTCTTAGTGTAGGGGGTAGTAAACCTTTTAGTCTTTGGGTTTGTCCAATTCTCTAAAAGATTCCCATGGTTGCTCTTCTTCCAGGCAGAAATCCATTTTTTGGCATAAACATAGCCTTTTTTGTAAGTTTCACTAAACTTGCCAAATTCCAAAACACCCAAGTTTTCAGGAGGAATTCTCATGTAAACAACACCCTTAAGCTGCTTTGAAGTCTTTAAAGTCTGGACACTAGATACATAAGCAAGCCGGGATTGGATGTCGGAGATACTGGGTATCCATTGTCTACGAAATGGATTTAGATTGTTTAGTAATATACTAAAGCCGGAAACAGACTCGCCATAGTAAACAGGGCTTGTGTCATCCTCACCAGAGATATCAACAGCAAAAATGGTACTAGCACCCAGGCCATACTTCATGTATTCTATAGGTAAATTGTCCAGATAGCCACCATCTACCAACATAGATCCATTCGCGTCACACATTGGAGGTAAAAAACCACATAGTGACATGCTTGCTCTACAATTTTTCCACAGATATCCACTAGTGTGGAATTCCAAACACGAATGTGTTACGTTTGTGCTCACACAATAAAAGGGTAACCACAAGTCTTCTACTTCAGTCTCTTTAAACGTTTTCCACAGCGCTCTGTTGAATTCATTTCCGGTTGTATATGATAGGAATGGCCAAGTTACATCTAAAAGCTGACGCCAAAGAGATTTCATCACAAATGAAAACTGTTTCGCTTTAGTATATATATAGACGGTATCAGGCTCATATGCATACAAACCTGAGTAAAAGGAACCAATACTTGTTCCACCAACCATGTCAATTGGTATACCAGCCTCTTCAAATGCCCTAATTACACCAAGCAAAGCGTTCCCTCGTGCCCCGCCACCACTCATCACTAGACCCACAGATAGATTGCACAGTCTCCGAGCCAATCTATCAAAATCAGACTTTTCGCTTTTATACGTTGTCGGCGCTATTGGATTTCTCGCCTGTAATAGCTTTGTGTAGTAGCTCTTAAAACCCCCAGTGATAGTATTAATTGCATCGTGTGTGACTGTGCTTAGTGTAGAGGAGTATATACCACGAGGCAGCAGAAATGGGAGCTCCAAGCTTGATCTAGCCCTGCCATTGGAGTCTTTGAAGGCATTTAATGTAACAGACGGACTTGTATATCCGGGAGACAGTAGTGAGTTCTGGCCTTTTCCAATCTTCTTACCCTCTGGTTTGAATACAAGCAGCACGCTTAATATGGCGTCGACAAAAACTCTCCAAGCACGTGTAAAGAGAGGAGATTTCTTATCTGACACAAAGTCGGACTCATTTAAAGTAAAATCAAACGTATTTCGGGGGACATGTGATAACGAAGAAAGTTGAATGTGATGATGTGTACGAATCCAGGGTCTCTTTACTAACCAGGAGCGTGTGGTTCCGGAGGGGCACTTTCTTTTTGGATGAAGAAGAACTAGTTCTTTTCTAGCAGTTGATCTAGAGGCCAGGACCAATCGTTCGTATGGGCCTATTTCAGACAGCTCATTTGCTATGCCTATAATCAAAATACAATCAGCTTGGCTAATGCACTGTAAAGTCCAGGGCGAGTTTATTCCCTCATCAGCCACATACAAAAGCATTCTGTTTTTTTCTTCAAGCCCTGCCAGCCACGATTGGATCTTTAACCTCCCCAGTCTACTAAACGCATTTCTTCCAACGTTTTTTATAACAGCTGAACAGTCAACAAGTGCAAAATCAGGGCCGATACAACTAACCAGCGATTGGTAAAGTTTGTTTGAGAATTCCTTAACTGGTACATTGTCACTAACAGGAAGGATACAAACTGTCTTTAAATTTGTATTGCAGAAACCAAAGTCACTGGAATGCGGATGATTGAACTGCATGACGGGGTTTACTCCGGCCAGACTTGGACGGGAATTGTTTAATGTTGATGAATTGTGTTGATACCCCAAGCTTCTTTGGTTTTGGATTTGGTTTAACATCCGAGCAGCTATCAGTTTTGAAATATGAAACGTAAGACTAGGATATGCGCTCATCAAAACTACAAACAGTGACTTGGGAATAAATATCAATTCGGAATCACGAATGGTATGTAGACTGAAACTTCTTTTGTATCCGGCAAGAACATCTGCCTCACCCACCGACTGGCCAAACCCATACTCAGCGAATGAAGCTACAGATCCCGAAGGTTTATTAGCCTTGGAACTATCCGAAATGGCCCGCAGTCGCCCAGACAACACCACATGAACTGTTTCGCTTCCCGAACCCGCTTTATATATTAGCTTTCCGCCTTTTACTCTTTTCCACTCCAACGCATAGTCGATATGATTTATGAGCGGTGAAAGGCTTTCATTGACTCTGTGTGCAAGCTTGGTTAGAATGATTGGGTGTTGGTACGTAAGCTTTTCAATCGAAGATAAAGGTAAAAACCCCAACAAAGCCCCAGCTTTCCCTCTAAGTTGCCTGCTTCCAGCAACTTTGACCAGCACGTTGCTGCTCATGCCTGTAATTGCAGAAAAATATCCGACCATCTCATTTTCGTAGATGAAATGTGACTTTGCCTTTGGACTCGTTCTTTTCTTATTTTTCTTGACCCTTGCTTGACTTGGATTGCGCCCAAATGCCGTCTTATTATTGTTTATCTCATTGAATTGTCCTGATACATCGGCATCATCTAAAAAAGATCTCGGTGAGGTCGCTTTTGCTTTGATGTGAGTGCGGGCATGAGTTTGGGTATTGGAGTTGGAACTGGATTTAGGTTTAGTATCTGTTTGAGTTCCCAAACTTTTACCTCTCTTAGGGTCCAGATATTCACTAGATACAGTCTTGTTTGTGGTCGTACCACCATTTTGTCCCTATTATTCAGAGTTTTATTTTTTTAATTCAATTATTTGATGACTTGTATACAAAGTAAAACCATTATTAAATACCAAATGAACATGTAATCTTAATTAAGTTCATAACTCCCGAAAAATAATAATATAGACTTACTTTTGGTTTCTCGCTTTTATCTGAACTATGGCTAGTTTCCAAAGTTAGATAAAGCTCGTTATAGTTCTTTAACCCCTCCAGGTCCTTTTGAACTTTGTAAGCTAGCCTTGTCATTTCCTCCGCCGACCTTTCAATAATATCCTGCTCATTATTTGAGCTCCAACTACCAACCATTCCTTCTGGACGACTTGTACAAAACTCCTGATATTTTCCATCATTGTTTGTATTGTTTTCTTCCAATATTTCCAGTGTTCCGTCAAATACCATATAAATTCCAGCTGGTTTTTGTCCTCGCTCAACTACGGTACAGTTTTTGGGCATGTATATTACCTGGAACTCGGAAAACAACCCCTCGAGTTCAATATCAGAGATAACCCGCCTCGTGCTACTGCTCAATGGTGGCGTAGTTGTAGCCGACCTTGTACCCAGCAGTTTTGGAAATATACACGTATCTTGGTGCATACTGTTTGGTTTTCTATGCCCAGTTCCGTTTTTGGTGGTGCGAGGTATATTACTTGTTTCAAGACGCGAGTCGGATACATTTTTCTTAGCCTCTAATTCGCTAACGCTAAAGTGGTCATTTTCAACATGTAGGCCCAATGATTTTGCCATTTTTTGGATACAAATCATTTTAAAATCCTTGAAATCAGACGCAGTGGGTACGGGCCAAGGAGTTTTCTCCCTCTCTTCCTCGTGCTTCTTATCTTTTTCTTTTTTTTGCTCTTGTTCCTGAAATATACTTGACAATTCAGGTTTATGTGAGAGTGTCTCGAAACCTGGTGAGCCTTTAATTAGCATCAATTCCTTTGATGATTTCTGATTACTCTCGTTGTAACTCTCATGAATTAAAAATTCCTCATGAGCTCTACCAAGGGCCTCCAAGCGCTTTTCAGAAAGCGTTATAACACCGTTGCTCCGTTTTAATCTGTTTGTCTTATTATGGGTCGTGTAATTGCTAGGAATTCCTTCCCGCATTACTTTAACATAGTTTCCTTCTAGATCGCTCCAAACTGCATTTTTTGTTCGAGACTTGGGCTTTTCTGCACGCTTTCCATCGCGTTGAACCTCTTTTTGTTTCATTCCTCTTACCTTTATCTCCTCAGCGCACAGCTTTGTTAGCCCATCTTTTATCTCTTCAAATGTCGATAGACTGTCGAGCGACATGTTGGGTGACAAATAGTCTTTATCAAGAATTTGGACTGTTTTTTTACACATTTTCCGTTCAAAATCAACAACTTCCTCCCCAATGTTCAAATACCCCTGCATCGTTACAAATGTAACCCTTTGTAGTTTAGTTAATATTACCTGTACCATCTGTGCTGCGGCTTGAGGAAACCTGTCTCTAACCCTTTTGAATGCTTTTGCTGGTATTACCGCAAGAGTTGTATCTTCGGTAGGTATTCCTATAATAAATGATCTTTTTCTGGTGTACCCATCAAACTCACTCTTTTCACTCAACGCCGGTTCTACAAATATCTGTAACAATTGAAGAAGACTGCTTAATATGCTACCGGTCCCAACCTTTCGTAAAAGTTGCTTTGTCTCTTTGCTGTCCTTTGTTTCAAAACATGCCCTTTCTTGTACGCTCTCTGCATCGGATACTTCATTCCTTGGACTTTCTGGATTGCTAGTACCGGCTCTATACAACTTCTCGCCTTCCCCAATATAATAGCCTTCGCTATTATCTTCATCATGCAACAAGTTCAAGCTATTAACCCAATCGTTATTGGTCGCATAAACATTAACGTTGCCTTCAACGACTACGCAAAAATCGTTATTCTCTTCTATACTCCGAATCCTTTCACCTAATAGAACTCGCCGCGTTTGAAGCTGTCTAGAAAGCTCATAAAACACCGCATCCTCAAGATACCCAAAAATTTGGATGCTTTTTAGAAATGTATCTAAAAAACTTATGCCAGAACTAATTCTACTACCAAACTCATCTTGTTCGCCTTTTGCTCTAAATGGCATACTCCGACGAGAAGAATACTTTTGCCCATGCTCATACAAAGTATTGTTTATGGACATACCAAAGCTGCCATTTATTTCGTACCCTTCTTGCTCTTCTTCCGCTTCAAGTCCTTCAAGTTCTAAGTTCATTGATTGGATTGGGTCGCTTACCGACCCCAGAACTTCCACTTTTTGAGATTCGACTATTTTGTTTTGATAATGTCTTGGCAACCACACAGTTCTGATTATCGAAAAAATCAGTATTGAGCCAACAATAACCGTTATAGCTCCCATTTTAGCACTTCCAAAAAATACTCGTGACAATAGCAGCAGGAAATACAACAGCATCAAAATAATGTTTGTTGAGTACTCTACGGTTTTGAGCACAATATTAGAAACTCCTCGGCTTAGTATTATTCCAAAGTATTTATCCATCAAACCCTGGAGCTTCCATTTCTCTGCCTCTAACTCTGTTTTGATCTTTTGGATTGCTATTCTGTTAACACCACCTGTACCATTAGTATCCATAGTTTCAGGGCCATTTTCAGCTCGAATCGACATGGTGATTGCGATTAGCAATACTAAAACTATGTATACGCGCGCTTTTACTGAAATCTTTTTATTTGTTCCCATTTTCGTTTTGAATTTCAATTTCATCGTTTTTTCTCTTCTTTCTGCAGTCAATTCTACTTGCCGGCTAATAAAGATACTTTGATTTATATATTACAGAACTAGTTTAAATTTCGCTATATTTAATTTTAATCGTTTATACATTCCTTTCTACACATTTTTTTCACTTTTTATCTGTAAAAGAGACTAAAAGTTGGTCAGGACGGGAAAGTGTAGTACTGATATTGTGTAAGCATGTTGCTATTTCTAGTAACAATTGCTCCATTCCGCACCTACAATCACATTTACAAGAATTTGTGTATTTTTTGTTTTAATTTTTTGGTTAATTGGGCGCATTTGCTTGTAGAAACAAAGTCACGTGGATACAATATTTGCCAAGACTCTACCATTTTTGTGTTCAAAAGATGAATCATACATAGTAACGTCTTTTCAGTGCTACTTCAGATTTATGTTTTACTCTAATGACTAGCTTCCCTTTTGACAGTTTGTACAGTTTTTACTTGGATGTACTTTCACTGACATTAAATATAAAGGCCTACTGCCAATACAGAAAATTAACAATCACCTCCGCTGTTTGGGAGGTTTAATTGGGAATAAAAGGTTAGAAAAATAGTATGTTGGAGTTGCAATTAATACAAGAGCAAATATGTTTTTACGTAGTTTTACAAAAATGACACACTCAAAAGTATACTGAGTGTGCGTATGAGAAGGGGGTGGGGAGGTATCAAATTAACTTTATAAAACTAATTCATTCTAAACTTTTACAGTATTTGGTATAATTTAGAGGTAATGGAGCTATAATTGAGATATTTTTTGAATAGTAGATGCACAATCGTTAATTAAGGATAGAATTTCACTAATCTTTGAGAGATCGGTGGTAGACTCCAAAACATCTGTGAGGTAGTTCAGTTTTTTTTCTAATATACGAGTAGTCCTCTCAACCACGACTCTACACGTACTAGATGTGCGTGAGCAGGTATATTTGTGACCATCTGTTGGGCCAGTGGTTTTTCTGTCACCTTTTTCGGTTGATGGACCGTTAGAACGCTCATGTTTTTCAAAAATTGTATAGCCGGCTTGTTGATCAGTACTGTCAACAGCTTTTGCAGGTTGTTTGGGAGTTAAGTTAAGATGAGCAGCATCAGCTTCATTTACATAGTTAGACCCACAGACGACGCACTTTTCGATGTTTTGTTTGTTTTTTACCAGCGGAATCTAGTTAGTACATGAGATAGGAATGTTGTTCAAGATCAGAATCCTAATAGATACTCTGCCCTGTTGAAAATTAAAAATGCTCATACTTTTTTTCGAGTAAAAATATGCAATCGACTTGTGCGCTTGTTTTATTTCACCAATATGCGAGTGTTTGTGGTAAGAAAACGTGCACCATGTAAAAAAACAAACTTACACCATAGCAGTTCTCATTCGGGCATGCTTTGTCGAGCATAGTCCAGCCCAGTAACAGGTGTCTGCCGATTTCTTTACCTGCAATATCTGATTGCCTTTTTCTTTCCTTTTTAGAATCAGTTGTGTTTAAATTGTCTATTTGGTATAAGCAGTTGGAGCAAAATTCCAAAAGATAATTCAACTCGAGATTTAGACAACTCGGAATTTTATCAAGACAAGATATGCTCGAGTAGTGGAGAGTAATATAAAAAACACACCATTTTTTACCGATTCAGATTTAGCCTCGAGATTTGGCTTCTCTTGTTGATATTCAACTTTCTGGTACTCTTTACCATGAGTAACACATATAATTTCGTTTGATTTGGGATTCTTCATCAATGGATTCTGAATAGAGATAAAACAAAAAGATCAGATAGAATAATGATAATGAAAAGGGATATTGAGTTCGATTATTTAAAAAAAACACTTACGTGACAGCCGTTCACTTTACAGCTATCTGCCAGCATAGTCTAAAGTTAAGCATTTTAAACTTTTTTCGTTAGTATAATAAATAGTACCACAGGTATAAATTCAAAACAATATTTATGTTCTTGTTACCCAGCCTTGAAGTAATAAAGTGGAAATGCTGCTAGTTGCCATTTCCATAGTTGTTTTGTTAATTCACTTATTGTTTTTAAGCACTTCTTCTATCATGCTCTCATAAATAAATTAGCTTTTATTTTGTTGAGGCCGAAAAAAAAATTGAGAAGGAATAAAAGGCCAATCATCATCGTGGTTGAATTTAGTACTTGATGGATTCAATTCTTCCAAAAAAAAAAAAAAAAAAATACTCCAAAAAATTAGCGCAAGACTTTAATTTGTAAAAAAAAATTGTAGATTATAATCATTCTCTTTATTAAAGCTATATATTTTTTTATATCTTTAACAGTAAATAGTTAGATAAACGGAAAAGGAAAATGGTAAGTAATTGTTGTAATCGTAATCGAGGCCTATACATTTATTTAAGAGCGATGTCCGAGATTCATTCAGTCTTGTCCTGGATTTATTTTGCTAAATATGAAATACCAACGATTCAAGGGCGGATAATTGCTTGGAATCGACGGATTCAAAAATGAAATGGCTACAATTATATGATATATAATGCTGTCGTTGCCTTAACGAGATGTCCACTACAATTAATAATGAATATTTTGCGAATAGACAAAGGGAACATCAAGCTTTGGTAAAAGACACAACAAAACCCACAGCCTCTGCCGAAGATGTGGTAGCCGGTCATTCCACAACCAGAAGAAGACTTGTGCTTCATGCGGATACCCATCAGCAAAAATTAGATCATTCAACTGGTCCGTCAAGGCCAAGCGCAGAAGAACCACCGGAACAGGTCGTATGCGCCACTTGAAGACCGTCAACGCTCGATTCAAGAGGGGTTTCCGTGAAGGTTAGTTTTCACTTTGCGATTATATGTATCATTTACATTCACTCTTAACTATTTTGGATGTCTTGTAACAACTTGATTTATTTTATTTTATAGGAGTCAAAAGTGCATCAGCCTAAATTAAGAGTATTGTAGAGCGAGATTTGGTTGTTTTTAGGAGATGTGTTTGATCTTTTGGAAAATACGGCTATTATCAGCTATTTTACGATAAAGATATTATAAATATTTTGTCAAATGTACCTGAGTTAGTTCAATTTTGCAGAACGGGTCAAAAGGCGATTTTAATATAATTATGTTGTATTTTGATTGATTTTTGTCCTCCACTTTTGCTTTATATTCTAATAAATTGTTTATCCCATAACTTGATATGTCTGCTTGAACAGCTATGTGCCACATGGCATGTGTGAATGGGGCTACAAGTCCAATCTACCGTACGGTATAAGCTGCGCTGGGCACAGAGAAGAAGGGTGCTGCAGCGGTGCATGTGTGGCTCAGATGGTCTTGTAACGCGGGCTTTTAAATTCTATTAATAGAACCTTTAATAAAGTGTCTAGATGTTTTGTGAGATCTTGTGGCATGGAGAGTGAAAGCGTCTTTTCTAGTGCATGCAACCACCACTGGAATGGCAGCGTCGCTAATGATATTGATATGTAGCGAATACCGCGAACATTTCAGATGTAGGCCAAATTTGCTCTTAGAATAGTGGTTATCAAGTACATGAATTCTAGAGAGGCGGAGGTCTATGGTGAATTTAGTCTAGCAGGTTGTCTTTTCTAAAACCTTACATTATCTTGATAGGTTGTTTTTTTTTGTCCAGTATGACCCCCCTACACCACTTCCCACTATGTACTAAACTAGCCATCATAGTATTTTTTTAGTCTTCCTGATTTAGTCAACTCCAGGGGACATCGTTTAAAGAAAAGTTATAGAAAGGGTTCAAGGCACCCTTGAACCAATGCCCATCGGGTACGGAGACTCTAGAGAGTCGAAGGGGAATAGGATGAGTTTAGAATATAGATTGTTTTTATTTTTTAGGAACTGTTTATTTTCTAAATAAATTTTTTT
>LSSK01000004.1:12384-41959 GCA_001969505.1 Zancudomyces culisetae
AAAAAAAAAAAAAAAAAAAAAAAAAAAAGGGTTCAAGGCATTTTGGACTAGACTTTATAACCTCATATAGAAAGTTCAGGTACGATTATTCAGGTGACCTGGGTGAAAACTCAACATGATTTAAGGTTGTTGGTTCTTTGGCACAATCATTGGAATATATTTAATTGGCGCAATTTGCGCAGGTGTTTAAAACATTCTACACAGCTTTAAATAGGCTGATATACATACCACAGAAAAAAAAACCTAGCCTTTTAAATGTGTTCTATAACGTCTAGAGGTGTTGAGTTGTGGTTATACTTGTGAAAGGATATGTATGATATGATTGTTTCTTGTCAGCTTCACAATACCTGCGTCATTGTTTTTGTCTACATTTTTTTCCCATAATTATGGTGGACAAAAAAAAAAGAAAAAAGGCCTAACCAATACTTTTGAAAAATAACTGAGTTGGAATTATCTAAATAGCATCATTGATACATCTGGAGCGCAGACTCCCTAGTATACACAGCAATTCTTGAAATGTATGACCAGTTTTCTACTCTACGTTAATAAAAGCCCAGACTCGAGGAAGGGTTATAATCACAAGAATAGAACTTTTACACCATCTTTTCACTGCAACTTGTTTCTGCTTTTCTAAAAGTTCGGTGGATTTTGGTGATTTTACATGTGTGTACTTTCACATCCTCCAGCTGAAATGCAATCTACATGCACATTTGGTTGAATTGTTTGTATCAAGTGGGAAATAGAAAAAAGGCCAACCTTTTTTTTTTGCTGCAAAGTTGAACCTATTTATTCCTTGCTGCGATGTTTTTCCGATAGATCGCAGATTATGTACAGTGCTAGCACAAAGGAAAATATAAATCTGCGGGATGCTTGAAAGAGGGGAGGGAGATGTATTTGACTCAATGGGTTGAAAAAATCATTTGACCCAACATAAACAAAATAAAAACGAGAGATTACGTGAATGAGGGAAAATAACAACAACTACGAAGATACAAGAGGAGTAAAAGGGAACCGCACAATCTCCATTTCCAAAACTGCTGAAGTTAATTGTTGTTTTACTTTTTTTTTCCATTTTTTATTATTTTAATTTCCATTTTTTATTATTTTTTTTTTATTTCAATTTTATTTCAATTTTATTTCAATTTTATTTCAATTTTTAATCTTTGTTTTTTTTGTTTTTGCTTATATTCTTGCTCTCATTTTCATATGGACGCCCAAGTTTCCAAGAATCAAAAAAAAAAGATATATGGTTAAATCTGGAAAGTTGTGATGAGTGAATGAGCTGATAAACAAAATCATGGCTTTTTGTGTTTGCCCAAAAATGCTTCGTTGAATATTCACGTTTTTATACACATATTTAGTGTAAAGTTCGAGTATTTAGTAAGGCACAAAAATGAAGCATGACTTTTATCAAGTAAAAAGTTTGCAAAAACTATTTATTGGTACTTTTATTTTTCGTTCTTTCTCCAAATTCCATACATGACCATTTTTCCAGGATATTCCTTTGACTTTTTACATTCTCAGAAAAAAAAAGGCTATGAAGGAAAGGGTTTCAAATTCTCGTATTCATGCAAATGTTCTTAAAAAGGAATGCGAAAGAATCGCCATGACACTGCGTCGTCACAAAACATTTTCTCGCAAAATCCCCCCACCCCTTCCTCTTTAATCAAAGAACCTCTTAGTTTGAATTTGTGTAGTGTATTGTGATACCAAACTAACCCTGTTTGTTCTTGTGCTGTTATTGTTTTTACTGTTTACAAACCAATTTTCGTTTTTTTAATTAACTTCATAGCCTTCAATAATAAAGTGGTAACTGCTAATTATATTCTAGAATTGGTCCTCATTAAAACCAATTAGGCTAGAAAGCTAGTAAATAGTTACCATAATTGGTCGAATACTAAGCATTTACTGGTAGTATTTTTTAGTGCATTTGTGACCACAAAAACTGTTTTTGTAGATACCAATGTCTGCTAATGCGCTTGCATTCTAAAATACTGAAATTTGCTAAATTTGCTTAATCATTAACTTAGTGAACAATGAGACACGCATAAAAAAAGGCATCACAAGAACAAACCAGGCTACTTGAATACTTTTACTCATTATTTGGTTTATACACTTCCCTTAAGAGAAACAAGCCAACCTAAACACGAGTTCCCACTTTTCACTCAGAGCTTATTTTTTCTTCTCCAAGACGAGGAAGCAAAAGGCCAAATAAAGTTTGCAAGGAAATCAATATAAAACATAGGAAAAGGTATAAGAGATAGTGCTTCAACAGATATGTTAGGCACTGGTATAATGTCCTTTGCTTTTTGTTTATAAAAGTATATTATACAACTAAATAATATATGCAAAGATATACATGTACATGTATACACAAGCTAACATTATACAAAAGTATTTATCAGTATACTCGTTGAGGTTTCTCGTTGGATTTTGCGTTTTGAGGTTTGAATTTTGAGGCTCGGGTTTGTTCAACTAGTGAAAACAGCACGTCATCAAAGTAAGCGACTATACCGGACAGATGGAATAAGATAGCAACGCTACAAGTGTTTTCAGGTAGGTATCCGTTGGTATTCAGTTATTCACAGTATATACACCTTAATAGTAAAACATTCGCTGTTATCAAACGCAATATCTTTTTTTTAAAAGTAAAAAGTGGGCGGAAGTTCATAGTACTTATCTGTTGTTTCGGAAGTCTGCTATTTATTCAGGGTACTAAACAAAATGATAAGGTTGGTGGATATGCCCACTAATAAAGCGGAGGGAAGGAATGGGTGTGTGGGTGTGGGTGTGTGTGTTTGTATAACCATCATGATTTTTGGTTTGTTGATTATATCTCTGGTATTCAAAATTGTAAATTATATTTGGATGAAAGGATAAATGTCTCTTTTATAGACGAGGTTATTTATAAACGAAAATTCTGTAGGCGGGGAGAGGGGAGGAATTGGAAGTAGTAGAAATGGGAGAGGAGAAGGATAAAGTAAGACGTATAGCTAAACCATTCTGGATATCAACATTTGTGCATATTTGCAACATTTACCTTGCTTACAGTGCCCGTTTTCATCGTTGTGTTTGTTTTATTGTTCCCATGCAAAATATACCTATAAGCCTCTAATTATATACACGTGTACATACATGCATACAAATATATATATGTAAAAAACCCTTAACGCCAAACCAGTTGAATTGATACTAAAAATCGAGTTCTTTATAATCCAATATTGTCCCACTATGTATATATAATATATAAATAACACATCTGTGTATTATTATAGTTTATACCAGGAAAAGAGGAAAAAAAGAAAAGGATCGGTGGATAATATTAAACGGATCCATAGTTACTCTGACATAGTAAGCTATACAGCTCGAAAAAACAGGCTAGGATACATATATAATAAACAGAAAAACCACTCTCAGCGAACTTTATATTTTGTCTTTATGCATAAGGGAAATAAAACTTTAATAACTCGCAACTTATAAAAAAACAATGGAATCCAAACGGAAGTTGGAAAAGGAAGAAAATGTATACTACTTGAAAAAGCTAAAAAGAGAGGTATACGAAAAAAACAACGAGAAAAACGTTCAACTCAAACTTGCTCGTAGAAATACTTTCGAAATTTTACCAAGGTTAAAAGTTTATAAAAAAAACGAGCAAGGTATAGTAGGAACATATACCAGCGAGTGTTATGAAGCAAACTCGGTTGAAAATCATAAGCGGAATAAAACAGATAGCCTCATCTTTGGTTCGAAAAGCGGTGGAAGAAACGTCGTCGGTAGCACCCATAAAGGGCAAGTCGATCCTTGCAAAAACACAGATGTGATAAATAGGGAAGATAAACATGGGTCTTTTGGTGGGTCCAGCTATGCTGCAACTTTGGTGAAAATAGAGATGGGCCAGAGACAAAAAATTAGCTGTGATGCCATAGAAGAGCAAAGAAAAATGAAGGTGTTATGCGAGATTGCCTACAGAATGCTAAAAAGAATGTGGGGTGATAAGGATGAGCATGAGGGACTTAGCGGTGAGAACACAAATAATAGTGCATACAGAACAGTGTGCTCTTTAAGAATATTTATACATGAGACATTGGGAAAGTCTAAAATTGACAGCAAAACTTTGGAGTTAGGACTATATTATTTGGCAAAATCAAAAGGACTGGCCATATCAAGAAAATACAATAGCGAAAAATCCGACCAATTCGGACACCACACTATGTTCTCTGTTCCGCAAAATACCCCACAACAAAGAAGGCCGAATACAAACTATACGGAGGTCCTTAAAATAGGAGGTACTGACTCAACACCCGAATCATCTATTTCCTCAGTTGAACTCATTGAAGGTAAGATTGATCCTTTCAAAAGAACAATACCAATACCTTCAAGAGAGCAAGCAAGATACTCTTTACCAAGAATCAATGTGTCAGCCAGAAGATATACTGATACTGATGTGAAAACCATCAAAAATCAGGAAAGCATGACAAATTACCTGTTGCCGTATAGCAAAGATTGGGTTACTCGTAGAAGCATTGATTTAAACGAGGATGAACGAAGTTCAGGTGCCATTCCCAGCAACTACTTATCCAACATGTCGTATCTTGAACACTGCAATAGTATTGGAGATAAAGATATCAGCGGAACAGGCATGTTGAAACGTATAGCTAGCAACAGCTGCGAAGTTGGCTACCTTAATGAAAATTCAGCAGATAATAAAAATTCATACTGGAATGGTCAATATCACCAGGGTTTATCTAATACCAACCTGCATCCTTGCTCTGCGGAAATTAAACTGCCTCCAATCAAAAATATTTATAAAGGCTGTGGCCAGTCATATATTCCGACAGTGGCGCCAAAATACAAAGACACGCACTATTCTTCCCTATCGTTATGCATCAAAAATTGCTGTCGGCGGATGTTCGTTGCCTCGATAATTTGTGCGTCTAAATATCTCATGGAGAAAGCCAACCCCAACTCTTTTTGGAGTGAAAATGTTACTCGCTTACCAATAAAAGAGATCAACAAAATTGAAAAAACCTTTCTGGCATGTTTGAATTATAACCTATACGTTTCTAGCGTTGACTTTGGCGAATGGACATCTAAATTATATTCTCCCGGTTTTGAAACGCTATTTACATCACGTCCAGATCCATCTTTGACATTAGAAAAAGATCAACTTCTTAAAGGCGGTATTAACACCACAGGCGATCTCGATAGCAGCAGCGGAAACAATCGCTACTACCACACTTACTATGGTAGTGGTGGAGATGTTGGTTTCTGGACAAAAAAAAATGAGGCACCAAATGGTATATCTTATTAATAAATATGCCCACACCTATACCCATACCTATACCCATACCTATACTCATATCCATACTCATACCCATACCTATACCCATCCATGTGTATATGCATGTGTATACACCTGTAGTTGTGGTTGTGGGTGTGGCCTTATCTGGTATAACATTAGTGGTTGACTTTCTTAGATTACGCATTTTGTTACCTGTCACCCTCTAAATAATTTTGCCTTCTATATGTGCAAAAATTAATAATACCCCTTAACACCTAAAAAGTACTACCCGACCCAAAGTGGTGACTAACCTAGCAAATATTAAGCTAACTAATCAACCTGTCTTGAAGTTGAAATGATTGTGTAATTTTATGGTTTTTGTCGATTTTTTGTCATGAATAAAAATATCTATGTTTTAAACGAAGCTTTACTCAAATTTTATATATGTACATTGACAGCGAGCTCAAAATGGCAAGCTCGGATCCATTATTAATTTGTTGTAGACCACAAATCAATTCGTGGTCTGCTGCAGCACTTGTGCTAGTTGAACTTGAATTTGATTCATACTCCAGAGGAAATTCGATAACATTGTGAACTAAGGTGTCCGCAGTATTGTCTACGCAATTGTAAATATATAACCTTTTGGATGATTCTGAAATTACAAAATAATCACAATTGTTGTTGTCCACATACACAAATTTCTTATCCGATTTACTGGCCATAACAAAACCCAGTGCATTTAGGGTTTTGGAGTGGTTCCAGGCAGTAGTACTATGATGGCTTGGCTTTGGCTCGATCTTAAATAAAATACCATCGACATCATACTTCAAACAAACATAATTGCTATTTTGTCCTGGTGATCCAAAGGATGTGCACAGATAATCCATCCCGCTAGTATCAACCACTTGGTTGATATTCCCGTTTTCTTCATCAATAATGTAAAAACTTGATAATGTGGTGTTATAATCCACAAGATCGTCAAGCTCCGACATAAACTGGTTCTGTTGATTATAAAAATAGTCAGCGTTTCCATTGCTGTAAAAGGAATCCTGTTGCTGTTGTGTACCTCCAGAAGCTGTAAACTTCATAAGTGCTTCCCTTATTCTAGCAACTTCAGCTGGATCCATTGTTTCACAGGTTTCATCATCCCGCTCAAACACCTGAGGCCACCGCATATATACGCCCGCTTCATCTTGATCCTTCACAATATAAATCACCAGTATACTGTTATCCTCTATAGTCCAGATGCATTGACTTGGCATCACGTGCCCATAAAGGGGTTCGTTGTCTAAGTCTAGTACTAGATCTCCATTATGGCGGCATTTTAGCGTTAGTTTTTTATCCTCAAATATGCACTCTATGTCATTTTTTGTAATTCTTATGAGCCTATCCAAATTTTTAGGGACATCAACCGTTAAAATAACAACTCTGTCTTCCTGAATCCAGGTGTATTGTGGAAAATGCGCTTCTTCGTCTTTTCCACAGCATTTCTTTCGTTTTATCTCTCCTTCCCATATTCCAGTCTCATTAGCATCATAGTCTAAAGAAAGATGGTGTTTTTCGACACTTTTATCACCCAGCTCGCTTTCATCTTTTGCTTGTTTGTTTGGAGCTACTAGCTTTGGACGGGTTTCGGTTCCAATAATAAAATTATGTGCAAAAGTATTATTGCTTGTACTACCATCGCCACTCCTCGCATCATTGCCTACATCTGTCACATATGAGAAATATTCAGGGATGTTTTTAACTCTTAGCCCATATTTCTTCCTTAATTCGATTATTATAGGTGTTTTTTCTGGGGTTGTTTCTGATATCTCTTCAATGGCTACCGCATATACTTGGACTTCAAAGCCACCACTTTCCTGTACACCCGTATGTAATCCTGCTTGCTTTGTACTCAAATTCGCCTTATCACATATCACGATATTTACATTGTTTTTAATAATTTTTGCGCCCAAAACGGTAGGAAATCTTAATTGATCGGCTTGATTCGCTTGCTCATCGTGTAGTACAAGTTTGTATCTTATCCTATACTCATGTCCATGCTCCTCATCACGTTCGCTTTTTGCTGTATATCGCTCAATCAGATAAAATGTCCCAATCCCGTCAAATACTAAAATATAGGTCCTAGATATGCTGTGTATAGTTTTAAGTCCCAATTTTTCTCTTTTGACATCGATCCTTGGTATATCTATCAGCTTATCGATACGATTTCCCCCCTCCTTTGTTCTTTCATATTTTAAGAGCTCGTTTGCATCGTTTATAAACAGCAAAGAATCGTTCTCATAGCCGCAAAATAAATTATTGAATTGTATACGTGTTTGAACCTGGCTACTTGAAAAAACTCCAGTTGGATTGGCTTCTGGTACAGGTATTTCATATCCCGCTTTTCTGAAATCCGCCACTTTTTGCAGTTTTTCGTTTTTATCCACTAGCTTGAGTTTGTAGCCATTAAAATCTGGATTCAATTTATTTCTATCTATTCTTAATTTCGTTTCCATTTTGCCTAACATGTAACAGTAAAGCTTTATTCAAATTGAAGTATAATAAAATGGTTCAACTATATGCTAAGGCTTTTCATAAACAATTTGCCTAAAAGCTTAGGTTTATATGCTGTTCAAAACTTTTGTGTGGCTATAAATCCAATGAAATTAACCAATCTTATTTAGTTTCGCCTAGATTCGTGCAGTAAAAGTAAAATCAAGTTGAATGGAATAAGCAAAAATTGGGCTAACAGCAATAATCGTGGAAAAAAAATTTCTGTAAGGCCAGTTTACCTGTGATCGTAGCTGGTTAGATGGGCAATATTTTTTTAAAGAAAAAACTTTTTGCTTCATAGTTTTCATTCCCTTAATAGAGCCTGCTATAATCAAAAACATACTGTTGCCTGTTGTTTAATACTCATCTAAAGCAATAAAAAAGCTCTTATATTTCTAAACAGTAGTGCGGGAAACTCAGGATGGAAAACAACAACCAAGGAGCGAGTGGGGACGCAGGAAAAAATGTATCCAAAGTAAAAACAGAGGCGTTGGATACATCTTCCTATTCATATTCCCAACGACTGGCAAGTGCGAAAACGAGTTCAACAACGTTTGGTGGTGCTCAAAAAATGAGATTCATGCCCAAAGCGCCCGTTAGAAGAGTCAAACAGGAAAATTCATCATCCCTTCTTTTAAACCAAGGCGTTGACGAAAATTCCGGTTCAGCATATGATGGTGCGGGCGAAGGAGGGGGAAGCAGGGGTAGAGGAAGGGGCAGGGGCAGGGGTAGGGGTAGGGGTATAGGCAGAGGTGGTGAAAGGGGTACAGGGAGAAGAGGTGGGTTAAGAGGTAAAGAAAAATTTGTGGAAGTTGTATCAGGCCCATTTGCTATGGGTCCTGCTTCCCTAAACTCGTTGAAATCGACACGAAGAGACGTAGTAGATGGTTCGAACGCTGTAGTATGGAAGCAGAGCGCGAATAAACTTTCAGCTGTGCTTACGAGTCAAGATGACCGAGATGATCTGGAAAATGATATATTTGATAGTGGAGACGAAGTTTCTGTTGAGGGCAAGAAAATGGAGCCAGTAGTGCTTTTAACAGATCAAAATGTCGAAACAACTACTGATATTGCTCTGGGTATTAAAGCTGAAACGGAACTCGAGGCCGAACTACGGCGCGAGGACAGCGAAAGATTTAGAACAAAAGACATTATCGAGGCAGCTAAAACCAATAACGAAATCTTTCTTATACAATTCCCCGACTGTATACCAAGATATGTTGGATCTCCTGAACAAAAGACAGTTGATGCAAAGACTGATAGCATGCAAGTAGATTTAATAGAGCAAAACGATGTTAAACCGGATATCTCAGGACAGAACACGGATGGTGGATCAGAGAAGCAAGCAGAAAGAGCACCAAGTGTGGAGGGTGCTGTAGGAAATGTATATGTACACAAGTCAGGGAAAGTAGTACTGGAGATGAGTGGTATAAAAATGAACTTGACTCCAGGGACCGAGTGTCAGTTTGCTCAGCAGTTGGTTGCCCTCGATATGGAAGGAAAAAGCTTATTTTCTTTGGGAGGTATCAAAAACAAGCTGATTTCTACTCCCGATATTGATTTCCTTTTTTCTGAACTTTCTTTGTAAAATAAAAAATATGATATATAAGCTAAATTTTAAAAGAAGACTGTTATAATCAATTTCGATACGATAGCGGACATTTTAAACCAGTCTGATAGAAGTTCAACTAAGAGTTCAGCTTGACAGAGTTATGTTTTGGATGTATTACCTGAAAATATAATATAGCTGCGCTGTACAGCTATAAGTAACTAGACCATGTAATTGACCGATCTGTTTATTTGTCTGATTTATGGAAGGGCAATGGGACGCAGTATTTTTTTTTTACATATCTGAACTATTTGCTTTTTGAACCAAAGAGAAGAAAAAAAGCAAATTGTATCAGCTCAATTATTATTGAGGATGTGGGCTTTTGTGTATGCGGTCTTTATTAAATAAATTGTGTGTGTAGCCTTTCTTTTTGTTTAGAACTTACAATGATGTGGTATGTGAAAAGTCCTGATAAAAGATGACCAAGAATCAGCCTGCTTTTGCTGATGAGAAATTCTCTTTGTTCATGCTGTGTATCCCTGTGATACTGTAATACCATGATTCTTTTTTTTTTGAAATATGCTTGCTATCCATGTGTCTATCCTTATAGATCAAAAATATCCTTGTAGAATTAAAATATCTTGATTTGCAATAGAATAGATCGCCCACGCCTGTATTTACTCCCATTATGTTTTGAAACAAGAGAAGCCAAATTTCCCAAATTCTTGGTAATTGCAAAACGAAAAAAAAAGAGAATAATTGGCAAATTAGCAATGAAAATGGCTTTATTGTTAAAGCTGTTTTATCCAAGCCACCCCAATTAAACTTTCAATTCATGATAAAAGCCAAGAACAACAAATCCAAAGTCTAATAATAATTATAAAGTAATAATACTAGCGATAGTATAACAAGGATATCAAAAATCCACAACGAAGCTTGGCAAAAAAGCACACAAGAACTGTGCAAAACAAGTCAACTCTTTTCCTGCCTTTATTAAACGGAAATTGAAAAGCTGGGCGTGTATATTAAATTTAAATCCACTTTCTGCATTTTCTAATTCTTGGCATGGTTCTGAAAACTTGAATAATTACACTAAAATCATTGTAGACAAAGAGTGGAGGGGAGAAGTTGGAAAAGGAAAAAACAAAAAGTACGTTTGGAATAAATGAAATATTTACGTCTCTGAACTTTTGATACCCGAAAAATTTCTAGAATTGGTTATTTCAAAGGTTCGAGTAAACGATATTGTAATAAGGTAAAAAGCTTACTATGCCATCTAGCTTGTTAAACATATAAATGTGCTGATAACGGATGAGGTGGCCATAGGGATCAAAAAAGAGATTAAACACCAAAATTTATGGATAGCTTGTTTTTTAAATATATATAAAAGACTCCAAACACTAGGTGGGAGTATATAAAAAGAAGTAGTGATATAGTATAAATTATTTTGCACAGCTTATTGTACTACTATCACTTCTATGTCTTTTTGTTGAAATTGAATTAGCATAATATTAAATTACACAATGAACAGTAGATACACAATGAATTCGTTTGAATTTCCTAAAGCATACGATTTTCCTCCATTTTTCACGTAAGTAGCTTGTACATTGCGCTTAAGATTGCCATTTTATGGAAATGGACGGGTACTAAATGTCGAATTTAGACATGTTTAAACCTTGGGGTCTTGTTCTAAAGCCTGTTTTGAGGGACAGTGAGTTTTTTGACTTTCAATATAACAAAGTAGTAAATTTATACGCTTTATATGTATGCTAGGAGACAACCAGCTGAAAAGACCTGGCAAGATCAGCTTGGAATATGGATACAACTTATACTGGACTATTTCAAGTTCCACAACAAGTATGTGTTGAACATCAGTGAATGTCAAGAAATGGACATATTTAACAACACTAAAATCAACCGTAAGTGTTTACCTAATAAAAAAATGTATTTATAAAAAAACATGTATACCAACAGGTCTACTTTGCATATAGGCTCTGCAAAGCTTGAACTTGTCGTAGAGATAATAGATAATATGTGCAAAAAAGGTAATTAGTAGATATTCATAGTTATAAATATCGCAGAGATAACTCTGTAGTTTTAGGGGCAGTCTACTATCAATGATACAACAAAACCAGAGAAATTGACTCTTATATCTAAAATACATCCTTCTAGGGAAAGCAGAGTGGAATCCGAACTTTAGTAGCAAAAGCCAGTGCTACATATACTGGCGAACTCCTGAAGAGTGGTCACGAGTCATCATCGAATGGGTATGGGTTTCCTTTCTTTTTTATTTACAAAAAAAATTTTCTGTTGTTTAATTTCAAACCCATGGAACTGGATAATTGTCATTTCCGGAATATTAAAAAACATCACATTTTGCGAGAATAGGTCGACGAAAAGGGATTAGGCGACTCTATAGTTACCATGTATGAACTAACTAGAGGCGAAGATTTTGTAGGCTCATGTAAGACCATCTTTTTTACATTGATACATATTGTTGGTGTGTGAATTTCGACATAACGGCACACACATATGCTTATAGACTAAAGAATAATACTCGGGTTTACTTTGTGTAGCTTTTGAAAATCTGGATCCGTACATTTTGAAAAAGGCACTAAACGTGCTGAAAGCTAAAGGAAAGATCAAACTATTTACTGGTAGCGATCCTGATGAGCTTGGTATAAAGTTTTGTTTGTAGCTGTGGCATAGTCGGTTGTAAAAAAATGCATTTTTTCAATGCTTAAATAAAGAAAAGAAAATTATAGAGCGGTCGAATTGACTATTTTTTAGTATCCAATATACACCTGGTGGAGACACGATGATGGCCAATGGCTAATGGCTATGATCGTTGTTATTTCTACCGATACTATGCATTTAGGCCGACAACGCGTAATTGTAGCTTCAGCACCTAGTTCAGCTAGTAAAACACAAGTTCACATGAAGTTTACTCCACTACTATGTTAAAAGAAAGTACTAAACTAAAGTGCATCACCATCTTGTTCAACTTGCTTTGTAGCCTATGCGAGATAAAAAGAAAAATTTCATTGAATAAAAAATGTTATATGCACTGATATTAAGATAGATGAGATAGATTTTTTATCTACTCACTATTATCCTGCGTACCAGATCATAGTGTGAAAACGTTTATATAAATTCACATTTAAATAGCAGAGCAGTAACTTTAGGGGGGAGGGGGAGGGAAGGTCGATATAATATAGATACCAGTGATGATAAAATAGAAAAAAGTATATCTTGACACTTTTAAAAAGATGAAATTTATTCACTCCCTGTTTCTTCATTTGTGGATGTTTTAAAGTTTGTGCTGAAACATACCTCAATTTTCAGTCACCGTCTTTTGATTTATAAACCCAAATATAACAACTTTTTGTTGCATTTTGGCCATATAAAAACTATTTGTCGGTCTTTGGATTTTGGACTACCCAATAGAGAATGACACACACACACCAATAACATTCACACATCAGTGTAATATAAATAGAATTATTCAAAACTGATTTTAAACGATTCATTCCAAATTTAGAAAAATCATATTTGCTTTCCCCTACTTAAGTTCTGAGGCAGGTCAACTCACAAGTGTTTAAATACATTTGGCCAACTTACCTTTATTCAATCACAAATACTGATTATATCTTACAGAAATTAAATTAACATATCTTCAAAAGTCCCACTTTTGGATCTCCGAGAAAAGCAGGTGTTCAAAGAAATCGCTGATATAAATCAGAAAAAAAGTAGAGAATGAGGTTCAATCCAAAGAACGCAAAAGTGAAATTGTTAGTGCTAACTTTTTTGTCACTATCAGCCACTATTTCTGCTGACCAAGAGGGTATGTTTGACAGAAATGTGCACGAGGAAAAGCTTAAAGCCAAATTACAAAAGCTGGATGCAACTGTGAAAAAAAAGTACGAATGGGGCACATATAGGCCAAATTTATACTTTGGAGTTCGATCGTTACAGGAACACTCATTATCGATGGGGTCTGCATGGTTTGGATATAATACTATGGATGCATTTCAGAGTAAGTCGAGAAAATTGCAGTGTTTGTAGCATTGTAGTTGATAACACGATATTGTTTTATTGACATAGCCGTTAGACATTCGTGTGAAATGGATGATAAACTTGAGTATTACGGATACAGCAGACACGATGGGAAAAGCTTTGCGGAACAAACCATTAAGGACTCAAAGTTTTTGATGGACTTTAATACAACATTTATTAAACCTGAAGGTTGGTGTTTCCACTTTTTCTTTTTTTTATTTAGCTATTTTGTTTTGGCATTTGTATAATATGTAAAAGCGCACAAGATGTCTTTGGAGACTTAGTAAATGCGGACTGATACATTACATGCTTTATATGCAATAGACGATCACTGGATAGCACGAATCAAGGGAACTAATAAAATAAGTAAAGTTGATACAGCTATATTTGATATATACTCAGTTCATTTTTAACTATGGGATTTTATTACATCTTTTTCCAATTACAGTTAAAGTAAAACTAAAAAAATGTAGCTGATTTGGAAAATATCACAAAATAGTTTCAGAAAATAATACTCCGAGTAGAGGTGTAGCATTCGTATTGTATTTCAGTATTGGTGGTAAAGGAACTATAGGTGTTTCTGAAGGGATCGAAAAGGCAAGTTTTTTTTTTATGTGAAAAAAAGAATAGTAGAAATAAAAAAAAGTGTTCGGTTGTAGAAGCTTGGTATAAAAAAGTAACAATGCTGCTAAAATTAAAATAGAAACTGAAAGCGACGGGTATAGCCGAGCTTGTTGTGAAGGATGAACAGGATAACAACTACAAGATCAAATTTACAAGTGATCCAAAGCAGGGAATAATAAAACTGGGGAGGGATAAGGAGGCTGTAAAGTATGAGGTAATGGCCAGAAATATAAAGCAGCCCGAGGATAGGTGGAATGCAAAAGACATATTTATGCGGGAATTGGTTGGAAATGCACAAAGGAGATTTGCAGGGATGAGCGAAGAACAAGTTAATAGGATTATGACCGAAGAGCACCCAAGTTCATTACTTAAATTCCGAAAGTTCTCGCTTAAAAACAGTGATGATTACATCAACAACAGCAAAAGGAACAGAAACGGGAATAGCGACAGCGACGACGACGAAAGTGATTCCGATGATGATACTGACAATGATGATAACAGTAGCAGTGGTGACGAAGGGGGGAAAATGTGGAGATACAACTGGGTAGCTATAAAGATTAGTTTTGAAGGTGAATTTGAGTTCAAAATAGAGTACAGTAATGCATCGAAGGAGGCAGCAAGTGTTACACATGAATACAAACTAGATGAGGAAATAGTGGCAAAACGCAGGGAATTTGACGAGAAATTTGAAAGGGTGTTCAAGCTTCAGGAAAGGGGTTATGGTGAGAAAGAAATAGGAGTAGCAAAGACAGCGTTTAGTAATGTTATGGGGGGAATAGGTGTATTTGAAGGGGAGGAAATAGTGGAGGAAGAAAAGAGCATTATGGCGAAGGCCAGAGATAAAAAGGGTCGAGAAAAGCAAAGAGAAGAGGCGGTTGGTGATGAGATGAAGAGAAGAGCTGAGAGATCTGTAGAGGAGGATGCGCTGGATAGAGAACTGGAACTGGATTTAGAAATGGAGATCGAAAAAGCACAGCAGAATTCCAAAGAGAAAAATAGCAGTGATGCAGCACCAACGAGCGACATAAAAGATGAAAAACCAAGAATCATATTTACGGGAACACCGAGCAGAACGTTTTTCCCAAGAGGATTCTTGTGGGATGAAGGATTCCACCAGCTGATAGTGAGTGAGTTTGATACGGATCTAAGTTTGTTGATACTGAATAGCTGGTTTGATAGCATGGATAAAACTAGTGGATGGATTTCTCGAGAAAAAATATATGGCGAGGAAGCTAGAAGCAAGGTTCCTAAAAAATTCCAGGTGCAGAATAAACACATAGCCAATCCACCAACACTTTTGATGCCTGTACTAAAGTATCTAAACATTTTAAAACAGCAAACAATGCGTGGTAGTGGTGGTAAAGCGCGTGGTATGGATGGTGCAGAGGCGGTAAGTCAAGGAAGTAGTGGTAGTGGTAGTGGTGGAGTTGAGAATGAAGATGGAAATGATGATATCATGATGGACCCTATGGAAAAGGCTGCCATTAATATGAGAAAACATCGACAAGTCCATCTTAGCAGAGAACAAGATGACAACCAAGGCCAAGAACAGGAAGAAGGATTCTATCTAAATAACAAGGAAATCAAATCCATTGGTAAAATAAAACTATACGAACTGTACACCAAACTAAAAAAGAATTACGAGTGGTATCTAAACACCCAATCTGAAAAGATTGATAGTGTTCTAGGGTATAGTAACATTGAATTATATAAATGGAATCAAGGCCTAAAAAAAGGTGCTGCAGCAAACAGACATCATTTACTGCCTAGTGGTTTGGATGACTACCCAAGATGCGATTACTACTATACTACAGAACAAGAGGTAGAGTCAAAAGAGAAAGGAAATAACGGTGGTGGCAAGACTTCAAAACCTGTGAAAAGATTCCATGAGATTTGCGATGGTGATAAAAGCGAAATCGATGATGAAGAAAGGCTATTTCTACATGTAGATTTGATCAGTTGGATTGGATTTATGGCCAAATCGCTTTATGAAATCTCGGATTTCTTGGGTCTCTCAGCAGACCAAATGCTTCATCTTGAAAAATACAACAACATCAAAAAGTATCTAAACGAAATTTACTATAACAAGCAAAAAAATATGTATTGTGATATAATGCTAACAACTAAAACAAAGACCGCGGCTGGTACCGGTAGTGATACCAAGAAGAGTAGCAAGAGCAAGATCAAACACGTTTGTCACAAGGGATACATCTCGCTAATTCCCCGGCTTTTATTATCACCTTCTTCTGTCTCTACTGCCGAACTACTTGGGAATGATATAGATATGCTTACTGATCCAAATGAACTGTGGTCCGAATTCGGAATCCGTTCGTTGTCCAAGTCCAACCCTTACTACCAACAAGGCGAAAACTACTGGAAGGGTCCAATCTGGGTCAACATAAACTACTTGGTTCTCAAGTCTTTACATTCCGGCCACCACCAAAACCCCCATAATAACCAGGAAGAGAAGAGCGATTTGGCGACCTACAACAGATTGAAAGCAAATCTGGTTTCCACCATCGTCGGGTCGTACAATAAAACTGGAAACTTTTGGGAGCAATACAACCAGGACACCGGTAATGGCCAGCGATCCCACCCATTCAATGGCTGGACATCATTGCTTGTTTTGATTATGGCTGACAAATATTAATTTCTTTGAACGTTGCGGAAACTCACTTTTACTAATTAATTTACTAATTAATTTATTTTATCTTTTACCTTTTATCTTTATTTTTTATTCGATATTGTTCTCATCAGTACCTTGCCACTATTATTGCTTTTGTTTTTGTCTTTGTTTCTGTTTTTGATTTTGATTTTGTTTAATATGCAAAGAATAATAGTCAACATTCGAGTTTATCATATACAAGCCTCTTTTTATTTGCAGTTTGACCCTCATAATATTATTGCTGTTCCCATTAAAACCTGTACCTTCACCACCAATAAATATATCCTTCCAACTTTCATACCACTTATATATCTCTGTAATTCCACTTTTGTATCCCTCCTTGTTATCCAGATTTTGCTCAATCAATCTGCTCAGCCATTCATACATGTACTTGAGCCATTTTTCAACACCCATTCCAACTAATTCCATCCAGTAACGATCACTACCGCTGCTGCTGCTATCCACTATCAGTCCATACGACTCTTTTAATCGTACTAGTATTATCAAGCTTGCTCGATCTTGCTGACGTGCATTGATTTCCACTATCTTCTCAATAAGCTCACGATACATCCTCACCATAACCTTCTCCAATCGCAACATCATTTCTTGGTTGTACTTTATTACACTGTTCCATTTTTTGATGTAGTTTTTTAGCTTGTCCATCTCCTGGATCCCAGCTTCTTTATCTTGGCTTTGCATTTTCAATACTATGCTTCGTGTAAGCGTATCTATTTTATCTACTACTACATTGTACAGCTCGTACATTACATCTTCGTGTCTCATCAATATAGGCAACCAACAAAACACCCACTCGTCACTCTCCTTTTCTTTTTGCTTTTTCACCTCCCCCTCTCTTCCGTCGCTCTCCTTTCCATCTCCCAGCATCCTGGTTATAATCTCCCTAATCACTGTCTCTTTAATCAGCCTGTATTTTAGTATTTCCGGAACATTTTCATCCTTCTCCCATCTCTCAAGTTCTCTGATTGCTTCTTCACTATCAATTTTGCCCATGCCGCTCGCACCTCGTTTACCTATATTTTCACTATCTCTTTCCTCTCTAAACACAACCACCATCTTTTTTTGCATTGGCTCTAGCCATTTATTTTCCATCAGCTTTATGTACCCCTTCCTGCTTTTCATTTCCTCCTTGCTCATCTCTCTCATAGTTTTGTATATCTTGATCGTCGTTTTTTCAGTTACTTTTACGTCACTGTAATTCTTCACCTCTTTGTTTACTACAGAAAATAACCATTTATCCATCCCAATTTGATTAAACGTCAACTTTTCTCCAGCCTCGATATCCTCTTGCTCCATCGCCTGTCTTGTCTTTTTGAGAATTTCCCTGTATACATATTCATCCATTTTACTATCTACCCCACGTTCACCATTATCCTCGTCTAAACTTGTTGTTATCATCATGCTATCCTTGTACGCCTTGTATCCGCTTATTATCTCTTTATATTTTTCGATAATCTCCTTTTTCTGAGTCTCTTTTTCTATTTTTTCCTCCAATTCAACTATCTTTCTAACTTTTATTTCCTTAGCCTCCTCCTGTTTACTCAGTTGCTTCATCATTGCCTTTATCCACGCTTTACTCAACTCCACACCTAATTCTACTTTTTCCTCTCTAACTTCGTCTTCTGCGTTATCCATCTCTTCAGTAATATCCATTCCATCCTCCCTCATCTGCTCATCTTGTTCATCCCTCCTATCTCTGTCATCTTCAAGGCTTTGCATGAGCTGTGCTATACTGTCTTCATTAACCAAATGTGGCCGTATCACCACCTTCTTCTTTTTCTTTACCGTCTTGTTTCGCTGCTTATTTTCTTTTATCTCTCTGATTTGTGCTTGCCTGGTCTTTTCTGAAAACCCTTTGTATGCTATACCCATGTTCTTTCCGGGCCGCAATTTTGTTTCAACTGGATTCACTATCCCCTCTCCCTCCTTTCCCAACCCCTCGCCTGGCCTGTATCCCATTTTAAGCATCATTTTCCATACAGTTCCTTTCCCTTTAATTGCAAAGGCGCCGAAATCCTCGGAAGCTTCTTCCTCCACCACATTTTCATCAATTTCTTGCTTTTGTTTGGTAGCGAAGTTTCCTACTTTCTTTCCCTTATTATCACTTTGGTACCCCTTTTGTTTAGACCTTGGATTGCCCAATCCAAGGTTTTGCATACTCACCACTTCCTCTCCCTCCTCCTCCTCCTCCTGTTCCTGTTCCTCGCCATCCTTCTTTTTTAAAAATGTCACCTGCCTTCTACTCCCCTTACTCCTGGAGCGCTGCGCATATCCATCATTGTCGTCTTCATCATCGCTGGCAAATATTCCAAGCATACTTTGCTCTTTCGTTTGTTTCCGCCGTTTATGCCCCCCTCCCAATCCCGAAAACAATCGACGTTCCTCTCTTAAATCATCCTCGTAACCCTCATATTTGTATTCTAGATCATCCTCGTCTCCATCCTCTAAATTGCCATTAAATCCCCTTTTTTTATTATAATAGCCCTCATCGCTGCTACTGCTTTCCTCTTCGAGTCTCATTCTATTCATTTTTTTTAACTATTATCACTTTTATTTACATTTCTGTTTTTTAACTTTTTTTTTACTCTTTTTTTTACTCTTTTTTATTTTTCATTCATTTTTTGGAAAGTGATTTTCCTAGTTTGAATAATTGGAAATCAGTTGTCAAGTTGAGTTCACTATTAAATCAATCAACCAATTTATTACAAGAAAACAGTACTAAATACGAAAATAACCAATTTTTTCATCGAAACATTAAATTCAATAAAGAGTTTATCACTTTGTATCATGTTCCCAACTTGTATACCAAGTACGTCGTTCTTTATCCCTATATATCTATATTTGTCATTATCTTTTTGAAAAGTAGCTAAAATCTTTATCATTAAAAGTTATGATGTACCTGGCCATTTTATCCAATTTTGAGTAGGGTTGATGTGCGACTGTCTAAAGTTTATTTAGAATTTGGGTAGAAATAAAAATATAAAAAAGACACTAAATTGGTGTAAATTTTGATCTCCTACTAGAAAAACCATACGTTAGAGTTCACAGCTGTATGCAACAGTCAACTTAAATCTCTAACTTATTTTACTTCACCCTTCTCGTTTGCGGATAAATATGCCTGCAAACTCATGAAAATACGTCATCTTGGCTTTCCTTTTTTCTCCAACCTTTTTATCAAGCTCCTTGGAGAGTACACTGTGAATTATTAATAGAGAAAAGTGATGGTGTGGCCGTCATACATGACATCTGAAGCACATCTTGTTGTTTTATAACTTTATCCATTCGTGTCCTATATAAATACCTACGTTTGTTTTTCTGTGTTGCTTTTCTTCTCTCATTGCTTTTGCCTTCCACTAATATTGCACACTTGTTTCTGTACATCCATTACACCTTTAGTTTTCTTTTCAGCCCCAACAAATTTTTATAAGCCTCAATACATAAACTTTTTTTTTATTGTGCTAATTAACAAAGTTTATCCACAAAATATCCATAAACTTTCGAGGATTATAGAGTTTTGCTTAAACCTTATTATTTTTAAACTTTCTCAATGGATTACCAATAAAAACTTCAAAATCGCTAAATTCCGGCAATTGCATTAAATAAACTAATTATTTTTACCCACTAATGGGATAGATGGAACACATCACATTTGATTTATCAACCTCAGGCCAATCTTTAGATTCAAAAGCTCGTTCCCACATACCACCACTCTCCCCCCCCCAAAAATAGCTATTGCTTTACTGTAGATACTTTACGTTGATGCCTTTTTCTTATTTTTACAGCTCTAACAATATAACTCTAGAAAACACGATATAGTAAAATACAAACTTCATACAACAAAAACAAAAAAAAAGTGCGGGTAATCTTACAATTATTATTGATTGTAATATTTATGAACTATTACGCCTGGAATCAGAAAACTCAAATCAAGAAATGAGCTTACCACAAAGACCAAATTTGAAGCTTAAGAAAAAACCAAGACCCGATCTACCAAAAGTCTCTATTCCTGTACGAACAGCAGACACGAGACCGACACCACCCTCGCTACTAATACAGACTCAACAACAAGCCCAACAACAATCCAGCACACAATTACAAATTGAAAGCAATGTTGAGGGGAATAAGAATAGACCTCATGCACATGGCGATTACTCGCTTGGCAAATTGGAATCCATAGAGGATTTAATTAATGTGATTCAAAAGGACTACAGCGGCAGCTCTAAAAGTAAGCCTAACGTCTTGGATGGTTTGATTCACTTTTTCTATCTACGTATCTATTTTTTTAGTAACCTGCATATGATATTAAGATAACTTTTTATAAGATCTAGGGTAGCGGAGGGGGAAGTAGAAAATCATTTTAAAAAAGCGGTGGCGTACTAGCATATACTCAAACAAACTGTTGATAATACATTCAGCGGATTGAAACTAATATCATACAATATAAACGTCATAGGTGGGTATTCTATTGATAACCTAACACAAGAGACACAAAACCTAAGACTAAACACTGGTATGCAAAATGTTCCAGGCAACTATGGTAATATGACAATGGCAGAGTACCAAAGTATTCAGAACTTTAAGGAAAAAAACAAAAAAATACTTTCAAGCGGAAGATCACTCTCAGTGATTGGTGCACCTAGTAATTTGCGAAAAGCTCGGAGTAGAAAGCTGGTCATTGGTGGTGAAAGGCAAGAAGAAATAGACGATGATCTCCGAAGGGATGCTACTGGTGAGAACAGTCAGTTTGCAGGTCAAAATGAAAGTAATGATAAAGACGATAACGGCGGTAGTGGTGAAGGTACAGGTTCAGGTGTTCGAAAACTCAACAAAAAGGCGTTTTCGTTGCAACCACCACCACAGCCCCAAGATCCAGCTTCGTTTTCATCACAGCAACCCTTGACATCTGTAATTGAGGAGTTTGATTTTAAAGAGGAGAACATTGAGGTACTAGACAAGCTCGGTGAAGGATCTGTCGGAACAGTTCACAAAATACGGTACATACCTACGGGGAAAATAATGGCAAGAAAGGTATGTTGGCGTTTTATTTATAGTGTTTTATTTTATTGATTGATGTGGTATTAGTCTTTTGTTACTTTGTATATGTGTATAAATATATATGTGTATGTACGTGTATAGTTGGTGGGAGTATATCCAGATGAAGCAACGATAAAGCAGCTAGTCAGAGAGTTAAGCTTTTTAAAAAAATGTGATTCACCATGGATTATCAAGTTTTATGGAACATATTATCTTGAGGAAGGGCAATGTATTTGTATGTGTATGGAGTTTTGCAATGGAGGAAGCCTTGATAGCATATATAAAAAAGTTGCATCGATGAATGGGAGAATCGGAGAAGGAGTACTAGGGAAAATCTCAGAAGCTGTAATGTTTTTATTGGCTTTTATATCATATTGTTGCATAGTCTTGCCAGATTATAAGCATGAATATCAACGTTTGCACATCTATATGATAACATTTTATCTGAAAACAAATAGGTATTGAACGGGTTGGTGTACTTACACGCTAAACAAATAATTCACAGAGGTAACTATTTATAAAGTAGTACAAACCATCTTGCATGTCCAGATCGGTTTTTTTTATACTTTTTTATGATTATAAGCCCCACACGTACATCCGAAATTGAATTGGTTTCTAACCTCTTAAACATTGATAGATATAAAACCGTCCAATATTCTAGTCACTGGCACAGGACAGATCAAGTTGTGTGATTTTGGAGTTAGTGGAGAGTTAGTTAATTCAATTGCACAGACATTTGTAGGAACCAGCTATTATATGGCGGTAAGTTAAAGATTGAGTTTATTTTATACATAATACTGCTAAACTGCCAAAGAAAGATGGAAACTCTAGTAATTAGTTAATTGCAAAGCTGAAAAACAAAAACAAGTTCTGAACCTTCTTGAACTTTTGTTGCTCAACTTGCGGCACAATAACTACTGTCCATTTTTTATATTTTTACGTGCTCTTGGGATACTCCACGTACTCTAACACCATTACTATAACAATGGGCATCCATTTATCTCACCTATATCACTTTTTTTTTTAATTACAACAAAATTTAGCCTGAGCGGATACAGGGATTCGGGTATGCTGTGCAATCGGATGTTTGGTCGCTAGGTTTAACAATTCTAGAGGTGGCATTGGGAAGATTCCCGTTTCCGCCTGCTGGCTCACCACCACTTACCGTCATCGAGCTGTTGGATTACATTATTAGAGCACCAGCACCATCTCTAGATCCCAGATATTGGTCAAAGGAGATTGTAGATTTTACAACTAAATGGTAAGTTTTTCTATTTTTTAGAAGCGTAAACCTCAAATGTTCTTATTTCTCTGGCAAAAAAAAAAAATCATACCTTGGACGAATATACGATCCAAGCTTTTGAGTTGACCACTGGTCAATTGGAGCTGTTAATTTTTTGGTTGAGAACTTTTTTTTTTGGATGAGAAGAAGGAGAGAAGGAGGAGGGGGAGGAGGATTTAATTTATTGGTATGAATAGGACATAATGGAAAGGATACTAACACTCTGGGTTTACCAACTATTTATTACCATTAGTTTAATCAAATCACCAAAAGAGAGACCCACTCCTATCAAGTTGTTGGAAGAAGACGAGTTTGTTCAAAAGTCTAGCAAGCTTAGGCTGGATCTGAAAAAGTGGATCAAACAGGTTTGGTCGACGTAATTAAAAAACAAGAGATTGGGACTCGAGATATTATTTTATTTCTTTATTCTTTGTTTTATTTGGAATAGAATATTACATACCAATTTTTCTATGTGCTAAGATTGGTAAATAAAGCATTTTATAAATAAGTAAATATAAGTAAAGATAGTCTATATAATGGGGGGAGACACTGAGAGTGCTAGTAATGGCAATAACAACAGCAATATTTAACACTCATCATCAGCATGGCTATTTTCGTCCTCCTCATTTTCGTTTACATTTAGGTTTTCAATAGCAGAAAAATTCATCTGTTTCTGGCGTTGTCGCAGATTCCAGCTTAGGGAAGTTTCCAAGCTCTCAAACCAGCTAGTCATTGGGTCTTCAAAGCTTGCAAGGATTGGAACGGAGTGTCTAGATGCAGTAACAGAGATATGATCACCTCTGCTTAGCTCAATACGGTTTCGCCCATCGAAACTGACCCAAGCAGTGTTACGGCTGTCAGGAGGTACTTCTACCTGTAGCTCTATGGTGTCAGGAACCAACATAGGCCGGAAAGACAGAGTGTGTGGGCATATTGGTGTTACTAAGATCGCAGGAATCTCGGGATGTACAAGTGAGCCTCCGGCGGCCAGGGAATATGCTGTTGACCCAGTAGGAGTCGAAAGAGACAATCCATCAGCTTGCACAGTCGTCAAGTGACGCCCACTAGCATACAGCTCCAGTACAGTGAGGAATGGGTTGAACCCTCGGTCTATTACCACCTCGTTCAGCACGTGGTATGTCTTATCTTTAACCCATAAATCTCCTCTACCATACATTTCCTTGCTGATAGATGTCCTGGCTTGTTTAGGCGTTTCATAGTGATCATCTGTTGATTCAGAATCAAAAGAGCCTAGTGCTCTCCGCTCCCTTCTGCTTCCAGCTCTAGTTGTACCCTTTTTCGTAGACAGTGCAGACAATGGCGAACTGATGCTTACAAAGCTTCCCTGGTGACTTTGGCCATAGTCACTAAGAGTGTGATTAGCGAAATTGTTATCGGTGTGAATACCCAACCCTCTGCCGCTAATATGCGAAAAGGTTCTTGGTTCACACGACTCGGATCTGTCCTCATTTCCTCTTTGACGCCCACTTAATCCGACTCGGTCTCTTCCTAGCATGGCCTGCAGATGACCGTGTTGATCAGCACTATTCATATTCCGCCTTCCCGTACGCCTTTCAGCTCCCCTCATTGATTTTGTTGATCTCGTTCTCAAAACTCCAACTGGATCATGCGAAAACGTTCCATTTTCTTCCGGTGCCTCTGGCTTTTCCCCAAAGTTTTCGTCGGTATGTAAATGGCCCTCCTGTGAATCCGATGTATCTCGTCTATGCAACTGATTTCTTCGAGTGCTACCAGACCTACTTACTACCGACCTTGTACTGGGTGAACGACTTAGCCCCCTCTTTGACCGCAAAAAGCTCTGCGCTCCAATAGCCCCAGAAGCATTGCCCAGCGCCTGTTGATTTTTTTTCTCTACTCGATTCATATGAGCATTTTTTGCCTTTGAAAATTCCTCCCGTCTTAAAAACTCTTTGTCTGCTATTCTATGAACTGTAACCTCAAACCTCATTCTCAAATCTACATATACACCTGTGTTGATTGCCTTTTTTAATACTTGTCTCGCCTGCTTCACGTCAAAAATAGTTAAAAATCCCAAAGACCCCAAAGCGAACGGTATTATTACAGGAACTGATCCTTGGAATAACCAGGATGTGTATAGCAGTGTACCATCACCGCCCAATGTCACTGCAAAATCAAACCGGTCCGGTTGCTCTGCGCACAGTTCAGCTGTCCAGGGTTTTAGTCTCTCGGCTGCCTCTGGGTTTTTTTGAATCACACGAGCCAGATTAAACTTTCTGTCCTCATAGACTACTTTGTCAATGTACACTGTTAGTCCACTTGGGCACCCTGAAAAATGCGTAGTTATCAACCACACTGCTAGATCTCTCGTCAAACTAATAAGCGTTTCATCACCAGGCTTTGTCACTATCATACATTCAGATTTATTTATCAGCTTGACCTTAGAGTTTGTCAGTTTTTTGGTCATTGATCGCACGGATTCTGTGGTTTTTAGTAGTTTCTCTGTTTTCCACTCGCTAAAGCACTTGAGTTTTCCCCCATCTTCAAGCAGATCTTCAATAACTATCTTGCAGGCTTCCGTTTCTACCTTCTTTTTCTCGGCCTCTATAAAGGTACTTTTGTCATCGTCGCTGAATACTTTTCTCTGTTTAACCCTTTCTAAGGACTCCAATTTGGTATCCCTATTTTCACCTGATAGTTCCACCTCCTCCACCCCCCTCAGATCCATCATTTCCATCAGCCTGTGGATCCCTGTCCCAGGATTTTGTTTTTCAGCTTCTACGGAACTCCCTTCCATTGCTGTAGGCTCCTCCTCAAAACTGCCCAATGTGCCACTCTGCTTTTGCCCCGGTTTTTTGATGTTTATTGGTTTTATCTCCTTGCAAGCAGCAATTTGTTCATCATTTAGGGATACTGAGCTTGAACCCCTGTGTTTTCTGTTTATTTTTTGGTGTACCACTACGCCTGATCTCATCTTATATCCAATTTGTCTTTACTGCCTATTGATTGTTATACAGCCAGCTATTCTTACGCTCTTTCCAACTATTGTACTTTTGATTCTTTAAGTAAAAAATACCACAGTAGTTCTACCTATTGCTGTCTATTGATATATATTCGACTATATTGATAATAAAAATACTCCTAAAATACAAAGCTTAACGAGTATATAATCTAAAACGCATTCAAGGCTTTTTCTTTTCATTCAATATCTGTAGCTGTTAATAAAATTTTTAGGCTTTTTATCTACTTTTATATTGCAAAAATTCTTCGTTTTTTAACTTGATATTGCTAGCTAAATTTGCTAAAAAAAAATCTCATTATTTCCCGAACTAATTACTCCAGTCTTCTCCTTAGTTTAGCATTGGTAATTTTCAGTATGCAAAAGCCCTCGAAAGACTTTTTTTTTTTAGTGCCAATAAATACCCATAGATTGATTCGATTTAGCATGCTTGAAAACATAGGCAAATCAAATTACACTTTTTTTAATTGAATTGAATGGTAACAGGCTTGGAGGTAATAAATGCTTTTTATTACGCCAATAGAAAGCATGCTCTAGGTATGAATATTCTTTTTATTACCAATAATGGTTAGCTTCTGTATTGCTGACCAAATACAATTGAAGACAATCTTAGAAACGTGATTATTATTAATGTTGTTTGAAATGCCTCGAAAAAAACCAACTCTCCAATGGATTTTAAGCGATAAAGATCTCCCATCAAATCTCCGCTGTTTTCTCACTCCATTATTTTCTTTTTTTTGGACTGATAGCACCTGGAGACCTGTTTATTTTTGCTTTGCTGCGAAATTCAAATAAATGCCAATTGTAAACTACCCTCCGCCCGCTAATTCCCTATTTAAATCTACCACAAAAATCACTACACAATATTCAAGCAATAAAAACCATGATTTGGCCAGCTAATGTTAGATCAGAAGCAATAGAGCAAATTGGATGTTAAAAAACACTTAGTTTTGCAAGCAATTTTAAATCAATAAAAAATATATCCAAATTATATACTGGTGTTATATTGATAAATATACTATACTACTAATAAAAAAAATCCTTTCCACTCAACTAGACATACCCCTTCAACTCAAGTATGTAACATTCAAAGAAAACCACCAAGCTGAATATTATGACCAGATGAAATTATGCGCACAAACCTTGCTTCAGGTTGATTTTAGTCTCCGTGCTCACTCATCGCCACATTCCCACTTGTTTATTTCCATATTCTCGTTCTATATCAATACTACTATAGTACACATTTTAGACCAAAGATATCAATCTCAGTGTTCCAAATTATGTCACACAATGAAAAAAAAATTTTTTTTTTGCAACAATGTGTCCATTCAGATTGTCTAAAATATCTATGTGGTTTTTCCCTTTTCTTTTAGCATAGCATTTATTAAAATACTTCCATAAGCTGTACCACTAGCAAATATTGCTACAACATATATCTAATGTAAGCTATGAGTCTTTCATTTAGAAACATTTGTCAGGTTGGTTGCCCAGCCTGACAAATGATAAAAAATACGCATAGCAATTATGAACAATCTGATAAAAAGACAGAATATACAGAAATATAACAGCTCACAATTCTTTTATACGTATTTTCGTCGAGACCATTATTAAGTTTAGGAGGGATCATTGACAACATGCATCCGTATTGGGCAATTAGGTTTTATTGTCCGAAAAATACATAAATATAAAAAACTGCCAAAATTAGACATCCTGATAATACTCAAGTACCTATAAAGCATTTTTGGTCATATTTTAATAACACAAGAAACTTGTCCTTTGTTTTATAAGCATCGATAAGGGGGAAAAGCAGGGGCAAGTGGAGGTGAACAAAAAAAGTCACAATACAAAGAATTACTGATGACAAGGCTGGTACAGAATTTCACATTTTATTTCGAAACATTGACACACTACGTTATCGATGAAGTGATCTTGTGGGTCACCTGTCAGGTCTGAGAATCACAACTATCCAGCCAATTAAAGTATCGACGTATATATTCATCTTTATCCATGGTATACATTTATGCATTTGTATTGGCTTAAATCTGGTTTATAATTTAGGTTTGTGCTGAAAAGCGTTACTTGGATCTATATATTTTCCACAACGTGAAATTATAGACAGTGCGACTAGTTGTTTTGTCAAAGGCACCAAGTGCGAATACAAAAAAAAACTGGAACAAATAATAAAAGGCTCTAGATACATGTATCTATTTTTATAAATGCAATAGACTAGCACCATGTACACTTCCAGTTGCACTGGCCACCATATATACTTTAGAGGGGACGTTACACCTCTTCTTTTATTCATAATACAACTTGGTTAAAACTTGTTTGTTTTCGAAATAATTGTGAATTACATTATTTGCTATAACAAAAACTGTAGTTAATATTTTATGCAAACCAAAAGACATGTTTATTAGAACAAAGATAAAAAGTCATGAAAATCGGCGCTTGACTTTTAGATGTTTCTAATAAAAATAAAAAAATCATAAAAGAAACAAAATACCATGTCAAAATACGCTAGTATGTGGAGAAAAAGTGAATCCAGCGGTCAGGATAGCGAATTTAGACTCGCTGAAATACAACCCTGTTTCTCGTGTAGCTGTAATCCTAATTGAATGAGCTTGGAGAATCCTCATCAAAGGAGATTGTACCATTGAATGTACCTGTGAAGTCACATTCGTTTATTGGCTTACCAGAGCAGTCATCATCAGTGATGCTTGCAAAGTCGTATATCTCTGTTGTGGAACCAGCAATGTACAAGAAGAACTGCTTGTTGTCAAAAGAGATGTGTGCGTTAGTAACTCCTGAGTCGAATACACAGTCTTCTGAAGTACAGTCGGCATCTGACTTGTAAAGTTTTATTGAGTCCTTGTATATACGTCTTCCATCAATAGCCAAGTAGAAATCCATGTAGTCTGGGTCTGAGGCGCTGGTTGTTACTGATCCTTTGAAGGATTTTCCATCATAAGGTCTACTACGTGCACCAGCGACGGAAAGAACTTGCAAGATTGTGGTAAATACAAACAGCTTCATTTTTCTAGGTTTTTGTGTGGTGTTTTTCTTTGGTGTTGTTGTTTACTTTAAACTATGATTTAGTTTATGCCTGTACTTTTAGATTGTACTTGTGGTTGTTCTTGTCCCTAAGACTTTGTTGCTTTTTTGCTTTGTGTTTGCTATGCAAATTGCTATGTGAATGAGTTGATGATATTTTTGAGAATGTGCGAACTTTGTTCCATATTTATATCTAAAATCGTCATATTACCCGGGTATAGTACTTTAAAATATTTTTAAACTATTGTTATAACATGAGGTTATGAAACCATTATAGCAAAGTTTATATTTAGACACTTTTACAGTTTACGCTTTATGGTTAGAAAGAAAACGTCTAGTTTTGTAAGACTACAGTAATGATTACAAGAGAACAAACTTGGTATGCTAATGGAGTTCATTTAGTTGTGCAGCCGAGCTGTACTGATTTATGCTGTACTAAATATAGATGCACCAGCTACTAATATATTTGTAATCGCAAA
>LSSK01000031.1:9832-23994 GCA_001969505.1 Zancudomyces culisetae
CGATAAAAGTAACATTTATTGACTTCAAATATACATTGCGAACTTTGTAATCAATAATTTACAGTAACTGGAATTCTATAACATACTAGCATATTAAATTAGTGACTATCCTTATTGCTAATATTGGTGCAAAGCTATAATAAATAATGCAATAGAAAGTTTAACGTACAATGCAACATTCCATTGGATTTGGGTTTTTACTAGAACATCACATTTTTGTATGCCAAAAAAAAGTTATTTATTGTAGTTTTAAGTCGATTAAAACTGAGCATATAAAGGTTTACCAACTGTTGTAACTACCTCAAATCTTATGCGATTCAGTCTCTAACGTAAACTTTATAGAATTAAAAAATACAATGTCTACTGAAATTGCTGTTGAAAAACAGTATGGGTTTTCTGGGTTTGTGGACAACTTCAGTAAGGAAATGGTGAGTCTGCTGGTTCAATGAATCTCATGGTTGGCTTTCAACAAATAATTCTATTCCGAAAAGAATCAATGCCGCCAGAATAACAATGGTTCATTTGGTAGATAAATTAATACAAATAACATCAGTCTTTTTTATCCGTTATTAAAACCTATTCTCACTGTAAAAAATTATAAGCTGAACTAAAGTTTTATCGTGTGTTCAAGCAATTAACCTACAAGAAGGATGTGGGTAGAGTATTGATAGATACTTTACACATTGAATCTTCACATGCTAGACAAATTACTTGGGCGTGAATTATTGCATCTGTTTTTTTTTTTTGTTAAAAAGTTATATAAATTCAATACCCATACTGCGGTTATTTTTTCGCTTTGAATACTGCTAATCCTAAGACTGATTTCTTAATTATCATGGTGGCTCTTAGCTCTGAATCGTGGTTTCATATTTATTGTGCTTTGGTTTAATGGTGAAATTGCAGGTGTTCAGAGATGAACTTTCCGGTGATGGTAACTGGTTGAAATTCCATAATTTTTTATCTGCTTTTCTCCAAATAGCTACATTTTTGCTATTAGGCTCAATCAGATTATTATTGGTGTACTGTTAAATGATTAACATTGGTTATGTAATACTCAAAACAATAAATACGATTTAAGCAATCATTACTAAAGCGAGAACAATTCATCGTATTCTCATAGATCACAGTCAATATTCTCAATTTGGTTATGTGAATGATTTTTTTCTTCGGTTTTATATAAATAGTAAAATTAATATATTAGGTGCTACACTACGTCTGAGAAAATAAACCTCCAATTGCTCATTTAATATTTCTTGAATCGCTTTAATAATTTATCGAATAGTACCTGGCATAACTATTTTCAAATCAAACCATCAACAAAATTGTTCATTGGGCTATTAATTTAGTAATTTTAAGAACTTGAGTTCTGCTAAAGCGAAGTTTATATTTTTGGTAAACTTTTGCATAATTTTATGTAATCAGCAAATAATTAGTTCTGTTACTCTCACATCCTGTAAAACCCGAATTACATAAACCCGCAGAATATTAATGGGATGTAGTACACTTCACATGTTTTTGAAGTCTTTTTTGTAAAGAAAGAAGCTAAACTAGCTTTCATGTCCCCGTCGTTTAGTTTTATTTACAGGCATTTATTATAATGACCTTTTCTTATGTAAAACACTAAAGTTTTCAATTAATTCAAAAGATTACTATAGAATAACAGACGAGGAAGTATGCAAACTTAACCTCCCAAACATCAAAAAGGGAAATACTCGAATTAAAGAGGTAGAAATAAAAATAATACTATATAACCCCAGAGTTGGGCATATGGTTGATTGCGATGAGTTCACCTCAACTTATTCGTTTCAAGGTTCTATTTTGAGATAGCTTTTATAATGACGCAAACAAAAACTGAAAGCGAATACTACACCAGTAGCTTTGGCAAACGGAAGAGCTCAAAACCAAACACCGAAAATGCCTATAAAAAACACATAATAAAGTTCAGGGTTAATATAAAAAAAAAAGTGTATAACAAGCCCAAAAATAGGATTTTGTATGGAAAGCTCAAGGGTATAGAAACGAAAATTAAAGCATTGGACGATCATGTCAATAAAACGAAAACTACCGCAAAGGAAAACGTCAATCAGCATATAAAAATTGTAACGCATAATTTGATGACAAAGGTTTTTACTATTGATATGAACATTCAAAATAATATTGATAGGGACTCAGAATATATAGTGTTATCAAAACTTTTGCGAGATGTGATAGACGAGCTAATGGATAGGTTTATATATCGCTATCCCCTGCTTGTGAATGTTGTAAGGATTCCTCAGTTTATACAGAATATAAAGAGTTCTCAATTGCCGAAACATGTGGTTTACATGCTTTTGCTGGTGGGGTCAACCTTATTAAAAAATGACAAGTTTTCTGATGAGTTTACTGAGGAGAGGCGTAAAAGAGCGTTAAAATATGTCACTGAATATATGGGAACGGTAATCAGTAATCCAGATTGCTTGAGTATATGGACAATGCTGGTTTTAGCCAGATACTATACTACACTAGGAATCCTGTCACAATTTAAAAAATACGTACACCTAGCAACCAGCTTGGCAATTTTAATGAAATTACATAGGGTTGATGAGTATTGTATTAGAACACCAGCTAATCTGAGCGAGGATTTGACAGTGGAAAAAGAACTTAGACGACGTCTTTGGTGGTGCACATATATTTTTTCCGTATTATTATCTGAAGCAGCAGCGGTTCAACCAGCTTTACAACTGAAGGATATACTTGTAAAATTACCCAGCAACGATCGTCTATGGCATACAAACTCAGGATTCACGCTACCAACAACAAACTCGACGAAAAGAGGTGACATGATTCTAAGCAGCCAAGGTGAATTCAAATTTGACACATTTGCCTCATATGTGATGCTATTCAGGATAAGACATTTAAATGTAACTTTTATAAACCGGAGAGAGATTACAATAGCAAAGGACATGGATAAAGACTATCAGCGCTATTTGATAATGTTCACAAACTCCAGACAGTTTCAGGAGAGTGTCGTGGTAAAATTTCACAGTGAGTTGAAAAAAGTATTGGTATTTGGACTATGCAATCCAGATATAGTGAATGTAATGAATATTGAATACTTTATACTACGCTACTGTACATTTATTCTAAACACCTGTATAGCTAATATACACATCGCCACATCAGAGGTAGCTTACTATAAGAGTGTGGATATCCCCCCAGAGAGGATAAAACTGGCTAAAATAGTACTAATTGAGAACACTATCCGCTTTACAGAGATATTTTATTGGCTAATGTCAAACTTTTCACTTGATAAGTTTGATGTGGAGCTAAATAACATGATTTTTAACGTTCTTAGACATCTCATGAACTTGGAATATGTAAAAGATCTAAATAGACTCAACGCAATCATAAATGGAAAAAATGTATTATCTGAATACTTTGAAAGACTCAAATCAACATCTCAACTATCACAAACTTACATTTATATACTACTTGGATTTTCCAATCTTAAAAAGGGTTATGACAAGGCCAACGCCAAATTTAGAAACATACCACCAAATTTTGCAATGAAAATGCTTTCACCATATGACTATAATCCATGGTTTGTTCCAACTGGAAGCAGCTTTCTCAAAAAGTTATGCTGTAATAATACAGAAAATCCAAAGATACACGACCCGTTCCTGTTGAGTAGGATTACTGGAAAAAAAGGTTTGGATAGAAATAATGCATTTTCATCACGATTTATTAAGGAAGCTAGTAAAAAGCGATTTGTATTGGCGGTTGACTTGAAAGTAATAAGAAATGAACTAAAAGAGCACGATTTATCACTTGATGAGCTGAGTACCTCAAAACAGACATCTGAAAAACACAGTGCTCACAGTACCAATGATTCAACCTTGGATGATGATCCTCAAGACTTTTATGTAAAATTTGCCAACTTTGATACACGACCTCAGAATGTCACGCTGCTTAGTCAATGTAAAAAATTGATTGAGAGTGTATTTTATCCAATTTTGAGTGCAAACGCTAAACCTATGTATAAAAACCAGTCTCCAACACTTGAGCAAAATCTCACCATTTCCAGCTATAAGAAAGCTTTTTCGAGCTTTAATTTTACTGAATTGTTGTACAGCCCCATCGAACAAGCACAGAGAGGTGATAAAACTCGTGGGTGTGAATTCCTATACAAGAACAACAATCACGCTAGGTTTGGTTCGGCTATTAACTCTATGATTGATGATTAATCTTATAGACTTATGGTAGAAGTTGAGTTTAGTTCTGAAGTCACGTTCACCGATTTATTCGATACGTTTTGATAACCATTTAAAGAGCTGTTGTATTTTTTATTAATATATGTATATATCAGGGTAATTTAATAACACTGGTATTACTTTTTGGTATTTTTCGTATTTTTAACTTCCAGATACCAATAATTAGTGATTAGAGCTGCCATACAATAATTAAAAATATTAGGAATAATTAATAAAAAAGATGACCTGAGTTAACTGTGGTTTTCTGTGGTTTATTGTTAAAACAGTGCATTAAAACTTCCACTATTTTGACTACTCCAAAAACATATCATTAAGACAGCTCGACTCCATAATATTATTTTTTCTGTGTGCTTGTAAAAAACGTATTTTTTCATTTCAAGAGTTGTTTGAATGTGTAAGTGTGTCAGTATAACAAGGTGGACTCAATTGTAGCTAATATATACTCCAGGATTTTGATCTTACTGATTTTGTACTCTGAAATAGATAATTTGAGTAAAATATTTTAGATAACAAAGCTCTTTTGTTAAGCAAAAAAATAGCGAACTGTCGGATGAGATTGGGTGATACCTCATTCTTTGTCGGGAAATTCGTTTATAAAAAAACGTGATCCATGCTATCAGCAAATGGATCGTCTGATTCTTCGGAGTCGACTTCCATAGAAGTAACTCTTGAGCGATCACTATCAGATGAGTATCGCCCTCATCTCTTGCAGTCTGGATCAATGTGGTTTTGAGTTTAGTCATGAAGCATGACATGTTTTGTTGCGAGATTTTAATAACTATACTTGTTTTTTTAAACTTGTATTTATGACTAGCCGTAGCACTATTACTACTAAACTTCTTAATCATTCTAAACCTGGATTTTTTTTACAATTGTTATTTATTTATCCTACTTTTTGTTACTGATCAAAACTATTAAAAGAGCTAAGGAATCCTCTCATGAGTCTTCCTTTAATTATATATACTAAAACATTTATTTAACTATATTGCTTTATTTAATCCTTTTGATCGTATCTTGTTTTACTCCGTTTTTGACCAGTGGTTTCGTTGTTTTATACATACTATTTTCCCTTTTTGTTCTTATATCAAACCATTGATTACTTGTTAATAATACTTTTTATCATTTTTTTCGTTTTTCGTTATTCATTTTTCTAATTTATGTGATTATAATTTTTTATTGAACTTTAGAATTGTCATTATAGTAGTTGAGTTTTTAAAACTTTTTGGTTGATTTTATTTATTATAAGTTTAGTTATTTTTGATTTCTCAGTTTTGACCCTGTGTCCCGATCTAACTCCGGGTACACAAATCAGGCAATAGATTGGTATAAATTAACTAAATTGGCTCTGTATCCGATATTTGTTTTTAGTATATTCATCTTAATTAAAAGCTAATCTATATTTTATTCCTATATAACGCAATGCTTACTTAACCATACAAATGGATTCTCATTAATTGCACGTATTTAAATTCAGAAATTTTGTGCTATTCCGAACAAACTAACTTTCAACTTTAACTCTTTTATTTTGTATTTGGTATTAGTGTACTTTCAAATTCTAAGTTCAATAAATAGGACAATACAGCAATAAAATGTTTTAAAGTATTAGCTCTTTAGATATTTCTAGGTACTGGATTAAGCCAAAGTACTGATTTTGCTCGCCCTCCGAGGTCACCATCCATGTTCCCAGGATATAACCATTGACTTCTCAGGTTGCTTCTTCCTTTTCCCATACAATTATCTTCGGTGAAGAACATGATTTTACCTTCACCAGGTTCACCACCATCAAGAACGCATGAATTAATGTTAGGCAAATTATAGCAGCGATTTGGTTTTACTGTTTTTGTGCCAACCTCGTCTTTATAGAAGTTTGTATTAAACATTTTGATTTCCAAAGTTCTTGCGTGGCAACACTCAAGGCTATTTGGTCTATTGTTACCGTATCCGTTAGCATCAGTCATGGGAGCGTTTGGAATGTTGGCACCGGCTACAAAACTTGAGGCAATCAAAAGTGCGCTTGTCAACTGAATGTTCACCATTTTTAGTTTTTAAGTTTTCTAAGTCTAATTTCTTTCTCTCTAGGATATAGTTCTAAATACTTTTGGAGTGAGAAGAAATTAGTTTTGGAAGAAACCCTGGTCTATTTATACTTTTTCTTTGTGGAAATGAAACCACCATATGTATTTTTAAACTGTAGATTGAATTAATTGTTACACATCCTTCTAGTATTACGTTTATGAAATTTTAGTACTATGTTGGTGTACATCATGTTGGTGATCAAAAGTTAGTATTTCATAGTGTCTATACTTGGTTCTAGTAGTTTGCACATGTACATAATAACCATTGTTGCTTATACTGCATTAAATAAGAAATAATTATGAAATACGTGTATAAAAATAATATTATTTCGGATAATTGTATTTCTTTTCAAAACTTGACGTTCATAATAATAGTTATGCGTACTGGAATAATCTTTTTTAGTACATTTTTGAGTTGCAGATCGTTATACTTATACTTAACTGAGTACTTTTTCAATAAATGAATAAAATAATCGTCAAGCCAATGAAGATACTTTAGAACCCTTTGTATTTAAAAATAAAATTAGTTTAAATGATCACCCAAAAACTCAACTTTTGGGTCATTCATAATAATATAACGTGAGTTACAGAAATAAATTCTGGCCATTTTGCTTATAAAATGCTTTTTTTTAATATTATGATAGTATGTATATACCTTTTAAATCATTTATTACCATTTTCTGAATCAATTTTAAGTTTCGGTTAGGTTTAATGGACAGTTTTGTGGAGTAAAATACTAAAAAAGAGTAAAGTAAAAAAATAAGAATACCAATAGGTTCAGGGGGATTAAAATTTCTGGATTTGCATCTAGTAAAGGAAATTGCATAATAAAGACCTTCATTAGTGCAGTCTTACAAAAAATTAATAGAAAGTCAACAAACCAAATCATTATATAGTTTATTTTTGATTATGGACAGAATAGGGATAAATGAGCTGCAAATGCCTAAAGTGTAAGTGACTACGTGTTTAGGTGAATAGGAATTTAATACATTGGTATGCGCTAATATTGGATTAATTCTAGCCTCGGGAAATAATAAATATGTTTTATAGGACATTTATTTAGCTCAATTGAGAATTAAACGTTATTGCCCCTAAACACTAATATCAGCGTAGGAAAAATAGAAAATAAAAAAAACTAGTTTATTGTTATTATTTTATAAGGTACAAAACCTACTCATAAAGATTAACTAATACAAGGTTTTTGAGCAATCGTTTTTCAAAAATATTTCTATTACTTTTAAGAATCTTATAGTAAACAGTGCTAATTTATAGAAAACTCACCTCTTACGACTTGCTTTTTAATAATAGTAAAAATTTTCTAAACTTTGGCTAACACAAATATAATTACGGTAATAAAGATGATAGCAAAGTACAACAGACAAAAAATATCTTCAAATGAGGATTTTGGTGGACAATACTACAATGATATTATAAATTGCACTCAGTAGATTGCTATGCAAGTTGAATGCTATTCTCGTTATTCGACTTCATAAGATAGTATTCAATCCATTTTTGAGTGATACATTGTATAATATCAGTATTTTTGATCTACTAAAAGTACGCTTTTATTGCGTTTCTTAAATGTATTATAGAGTATTGGTCTTAAACTACCTATTTTCAAATTACGTGTGCAAAAATGGTGTGCATGAACTCTGACAGCTGTGATTCGATTTGACGTTATTGCTTTTAAAGTGGTGCAGACATGCAATGAAACACAAAAGGTATACTTCCAACCATTATAAGTTCTCATATGATGTATACAAAGACCACTGAGTGAGTTTATTTTGATTGGTATCACATGTATCTTTATAAAATAATAATCCTCAGATATAAGCAAATATTTGAATTGGTAGCAGATTAAAGATAGAAGCATGTGTCTACGAGAATATGTTTTCATAAATAATTCAAAAATCGTTTATTTGATAATTAGTAATGCTGATGCACAAACTTTAATCAAAATCTATAAACCCTATTTATAAAATGGCGTAAAATCTGTAAAAAATATATATAATCATTTCCAGTAAACGAATTCCAAAAACACACTTGAGTACTAGATGATAATATCAAAAGCTATACCTATTTGAGTTGATCATAAAAGTATAGACGTACTTTTTGCAGTTTTCTATGCTGAACCCAACACACTATCTACAGGATGGATTGAATAACAGATAGTAGAGGTATCAAACAGTTAAAATTTGGGAGTCACAAGATGATTAGAAATAGGCACAAGTGGTCTAATATTTTTGAAAAAAACGTGTTAAGCATAATTATTTTCTTTTAGATACTGCAATGATGTTTGTTGAACTATCTGCAATCAATTAAGTGGAATCGTAACTATATCCAAGCAATTCTGCTGGAGTAATTTCATGTTGAAATGTTAATTCGCTGAAATATTCTCTACAATGAGTCCTATTTTACGCAAAAAGGCTTATTATTAAAGTAATAAATGTATTTTTGGTTTATTACAAATAAAACACAATAAATTTAGTGTAACTGCCTCGTTTGGCATTTTTCATATATCAAAAAAACAGTATAAGCTAAAAGAGACATCGAGTACAAGTTCTAGTAATATAGTGAAATCCATGTTACTGAAACTTCAGTTTTGTTTCCGAGATCTGCAAAAATATCTGGCAATCCATTTGATATTCTTCTGGACATTACTCTGCATAGACCATTGCTGTCTAAATTTACACATTCACTAAAGCCCCCTTATATTGTTGTATTGCAGAAACGCAATCATCGATTGATTTTAGATAAATAATTATGATCTGTTTACAAATAATACTTAACAAAGACTTATTAATAGTTTTTATACAAATATCCCATCATTATCGGATGCGATCAGGCAGATCTCGTTTGTTGGTCGGGTTTCTGACAGATAGAAGCTTCTGCTTATTACTTCTTCAGTATCTTTAATTGGTCACGTGACAATGCATATTTTACATTTATGGATGAGACATCTGATCTGTCTCTTTCGGAAGAGTAATGTCCATTATCCCAAAAATCTTGGATAATTGCATAACGAAGTTGCTTTATATGACCTGAAATTGAGATTTTAGTAATTCAAAAGTATTGTTTTTAACTTTCAAAATTAGCCTTGTTATTGTTCTTATAGCTTGTAATTCTTTAATCAACATTTTTTTAAGCAGATTCCTTGTTTACAATATTATTTATAATCACCAAAAGAGTTAAAGAGACTCCTAATGAAATTTTTCCTGCTTTTGATATTGCTATTTGCTACAGTTAAAACTATTATAAAACTTACCTATAAATGTTTATTATATCCGTTATGACTTCATAATAAGTTTGTAGTCGTCCACATAGCCAGTCTCATTTTCCTTGGTCAATTAAATAATTTTTAGCTATATTAAATATACTGATAATATTAAACACTTTTTCTATTCTTATTCCATTATAAATTTTTTAAGATTTTTGATCTGAATATTTTCTTTATTTTGTGATTGGAAATTTATTTCTATTTTTGGTTGATATCATAATAAATAACATGGAATTCATTATTGCGAATATTTATAGTTTCCAGCAAGAATACAGTTTACCAAGTAATTGTGTTATTTAGATCTTATATCATAGAACACAAGATACTTGACCAGACTAGACTAGAGAAATCTGCTTACAAACTCTCCCTAAAATCAAAAAAGCTTACAAATGTGCGTAGGTTACACATATGCCATCTGCTTCTACCAGCTACTCAAACCCTGCACGTATAAGATTATTACCACTAAAAAACCTCTCGATATACCTTGGTATTTTAGTGATTTCAAGATACTATTTTTCTGGTGTATTAAACGACTTTCAGATAAGAAAAATTAGTCATTATAACGTCAAACAGGGTACCTTAGGGCAATTTCTTAATCTCACTATTAGATCAGAAGGAATTTTGGTATGTAGAAAAAACTACTGTAGTAGTACGTATACAGTAAACGCTTGATTTTTAAAATTAGCCATGTATATTTTTCAAGAATATCTCAATAAGACCCAATATTCATTCACTAGGTTTAAATGGACACTTCTTGTTATAATATATTTTTTCTTTTTTATATTGATATGGTATTTACCTTTTATACCACGTATGTTGGAAAGAAATGATATTTATCAAAAACTATATAAATTGTTTAGAACACGTGCCTATGCTTTACTATTCAAAAAAGTAATTTAAATGTAAAATAATCTAACGTTTGGATAAAGCGTCAAGTTTGAATAAAGTTGCTCCATGCACACTAACCTTATGTATATAATTCAAAATTAAAAACTACGTTGCCAAATCGAGTATGTAAATATTTATAGTCCAAAGGTAAATAATTCTTTAGAAAAATGAATAACAATTATATCTTTATCATTTTAATGTCTCATACACACTTAAAGCTCGTTCAAAGTAAGTTTTATACTCAGTCGATACAAGTTATTAATCCTTGCTTTACAGATACTATTAGCTTAAATATTATTGATAAATCCGAGTGTAGGATAATTTTTAAACTACAAACTACGACTTTGCATTAAATTCAAGTGTTGATTAGGATCTGACTGATATACATGGGTAGGATCTGAACCTCTAGTATAAATTTACCGGATATTTTATTTAAACAAAATTAAATAAAATTAAATCCTACAAACTCGATGTTATAGGAACAAATGGAATAAGATGAGATTCGGGTGTGACAAATTACCAGTAGTATCCGTAATATCCGCCATAGTATGGGTATCCGTAGCCATAGCCATAGCCGTAGTATCCGCCGTAATATGGGTACCCGTAGTATCCCCCCCACCACCAACGGTCATCAGTTCCATTTCCTGTACTGTTTCCATCTGCTGAACCATCAACAGTTAGCGCAGAGCTGTCATCAGATGTAACAGCATCAGCAGTTTGGGTGGCATCAGTAGTTGCGCTAGCATTTTCTGCTGGGGCATCTTCCTCTTCGTCAGCACGCTTGCGATAGGCTGGAGCGGCAAAGCGGTTGTTAAATGCAGGGCGAGTAGGTGGAGCATATCTTCCAAAGTTCTGGACTTGTCCCATTGGTGGTTGCATAGGACCAACATTTGCTCTTGGTCTTGGGGCAACTGCAGCATTTACTGATACTGTGGCAACTGTGGCTGTGAGGAGTGCGAGTGTTGACTTTACCATTTTTGATATTTAGTATAAAATGAGCGTTGTATGTAGCTAATGCACTTATTATAAATTATAATGACTATGCTTTTAATTTGGATTATACTTGAAGAAACTTCAATAGTTGATGATTTTTCTTTTTGTCAACGATATTTTGAATCTTTTATACCTTTCCCTCATCCTAGTTCACCTTTTACAGTGTTCTTAATACAGTGTTAAACCGACGACCTTATTTCATTTTTAATGGTTCATTTAACAATCTAATTTTAGAATGGTACAAAAATTCTGTTATTCTACACTTTGAACTATATTTAGGTGATACTAGAGCGAGTGTATTAAAAAATATATTGAAAAATGTATTCTAATTTTGACACCTTATGGTTTTATTTTTTAACCACACGTGCATTTGGAGTTATCTCGGATATTCTGTTGACTCATGTTCAACAGTTGTTATACACTTTTTTGACTGTCCTACAAGTTCCAACAAAAATATAAGCAAATTTTATAATTATTATCTAATACAATCAAACAGATTTTTTTATTTGGTCAATACCCTCCGGTTTCAGAACTGTGGTGATTTAAAAATTCGGGTACTCAATTTGCAGTACATTTTATATATTAAAATTACACAAAATTCTTCGTTTAGGGAAGATAGTTTTGTAAATGAAATAGTTTACACACAACGCATTATTAAATATTCTAGAGGCGATATATTATTTTTGGAATCGAGTTAAATATAGAAAAAGTGTTGCACCAATATAGGTGCACCAGAAAAATTATATATAACAAAAAGACATGATTCCATGAACGAATCAAAACACAGAGTCACCTGTATTTCTGCTCTTTTGAAAAAAAGTGTGTTGATTTTTTTATTTTAGCAAATAATTACATTGAAATTCGGAACCAAAGTGATAATGTCTCGACCATTACCTCCATCCTCCAATATTAATCGGCGGTCCAATATAGGGGACATACTAATAGACAATCAGTCAATGCAAGTTACACACTTTATAATCAAAGCTAACAAAATTAAGTTACAAATTCATTCTGTTATAAATATATTCAGAAAAATGGATATGGCTTAACTCAACATTAAACTATGAAGAATACACGACATATTTGTATGTTGATGATATCAATAGCTTATAATTTATCTATTAAGCTTGATTATATTAATAATTAGAACTTTAAAAAAAAGTGTAAACTGTACCATAAATGATGAGAAGACATATGTATTTTGAGTTATCGAGATGCAAAAAACACATTTTTCGGTTCAATTAGCCTAGTATTTTAGCATAAATGAAGTAAAATTGAAAAAGTTTAGTAGGTCAATTTAAACATCAATATTGTTAGATAATGTGAAACTACGCAAAAAAATATGGCCTTAATGCGTTCTAGCATCACGGGACAACAGTGGCTATTCTTTGTCAGCAATGAATTACTATGCAAATAAAGCACAAGTTTGCAGGGCATAACTCTTATTAACTCTATCAATCAACACCTTATTATTCCGCTATGAAAGCCTTGCTCATTGGTTGTTGGATCAATGATATCTATGCTCATAATTGATCCAGATAATAATTCTCGTTCTACAGGCTACATTTAAAAATATTGCTATTCGCAGCTTGACTAAAGATAAAATTTTGGATTGCCTCTTCTTTCAATATGTATTAAACATATATGTGACTCCGGTTTAAGAGGTATTTCTAACTACTCATTCTCTCAAGTTTTATGTACTTCAATCAGTATAAGATTTGGTCTTGAATTTGAATGTGTTGATACTGTGATATATTCTTGAATGCTCTATCTCGTCATTTTTCATTCAATTATTATTTGTTTCTCCAAAGTCTGAAGCATTCCGTATACTAATAAGTAGATAAGCTGAATATTAGAAAATCAATTGATTTGCTACTAAAATTTATTAAAATGGAATTTTCAAAACCTAGTAACCAAAAAAAATATTAAACAAACCTAGTTGCTACAATTAGAAATACTCTGGCAAGAGAATGTTGGGTTGAAAACTGATGCAGTGCCTTTGAATGATGCCATGGCCAATGAAGTCATGTTAAAGTTGGAAACCTTATATGTGGACTTGAGCGCATTGTTGATAAATATTTGGAGTTGAGAGTTCTTGCTAACAATCTTGATGTCTTGTAAGTCGGCTCTTGTGAAAACTTTGCTTCGTTTAACCAAAGCGTATTTACCCTTCTTGATGGAACTGATGCCAGATGATAAACCAAATTGTGCTTCTATTACACCATTAGAACTGTAGTACCCGCCGCTGTCCATAAGAGCAGCAAAGAAATCAGATGTGGTTGAGACGCTAGCAGTAAACTCAAAGTCGCTTGTATCACATGGAATTGTAAGAGCATGCGCAAAATCGTAGTCTTTGTTTTTGCTAGTGGATGATACAATAGAATTAGGACCGACAGAGGTGGAAGCACAGGTTGATGGTGTTGAGCTGGTTGATGGTGTTGATGAGGTTGATGAGGTTGAGCTGGTTGATGGTGTTGAGCTGGTTGATGGAGTTGAGCTGGTTGAGCTGGTTGATGGGGTTGATGATGTTGATGGAGTTGAGCTGGTTGATGGGGTTGATGATGTTGATGGTGTTGAGCTGGTTGATGGAGTTGAGCTGGTTGATGGAGTTGATGGGGTTGATGGAGTTGATGGAGTTGATGGGGTTGATGGAGTTGATGGAGTTGATGGGGTTGATGG